>JAOTON010000263.1:417500-601258 GCA_034440635.1 Lepas anatifera
GTCAGCTGGACCTCTAACCTCTCCTCCAGAAAAGTAACATCAGCGCCATAATCGCCTCTTGTTTGTGCTAAGCAAAAGGAACTCTTACACCATTAAGGAAGGAACACCATTACACCATTAAGGAACCTTTACACCATTAAAAAATATTAGACTGCCACTTCGTGCACTTACTATTTTTCATCAGCGCAAATAGCAGGCCGTCAGCCCGTAAAACCTCTAAAACTAGTTCCCGGGGAGAGGCTACAGTCCTGTGACGTAGGCGCAACGCGGCCCGCTGATTGGTGCTGACAAAACTCTGCTGACAGCTGGAACAGGGCTAATGACTATCGGCAGTGACAGTGGCGACAATCGACGAAGGCCAGTTTTGCCGGATATACAGGGGCCGACGACGAATCCTGAATATGGGAGGACGCTCTCTGTTCATCGTCGAATGCATGAAAAAAATCACTAGCACACACTTAAAATTCTTCATCTAATTCTTGGGTTATCCTATTCATAGTCAGATTTGACCACTGGATGAAGGGTACTTGGGAGGTACTTGTTCACTAGCTCAGGCAGGAAAGTTTTCATTCTGCAAAAGTAAGGGCTTTTCCCTCCATCTCCCTTCCCCCAGAGGGAAAACTTTGCTCATCGCTACCAAACTTTTACATCCCACTCCAAGTTAGCGCTGTGCAACATTAGCACAAATCCTTGCTTTCGGGCTTTTATCAATGCGTATATTTGGTTCATCGAGTAGGTTGGCATATGAAAATTGTTTTAACGTAATGATAATAATAGCAGAAAGCTGAAAAGTATCGCTTTACGTCCCAGTGTTGGGCAAAACTTGCTAAAAGTGCTCAAAATAGAATACGGCATGTGAGCCAGCACCGGTATATTTAACCCTATTTCCGTCAGGCTCCCGGCTACCCCTATTTCCGGCAAGGGGAGGCAATATCGGCCCCTAAGATCTCGTAATCTAACCGGCTGATTTTGAAAATTCAAAGTGCTATAGATTCCCTGACGCTAAAATTTATTTTGAAAAAGAAAATTTCAAAATTTTGATTTTTAAGGAGAAGGTCGTGCAAAATATACAATTTTTGTGTATTTTTTAGATTTTCCATAACCCTTGTCTCTGTTGTACGATTTTCACAAAACTAGTTCAGGTTTACAAATAATTGACCCAAAATTTTCATATACTCGAGTTACGCAAAAATTGAAATTCAAGGGCAGTTCCAGGACCAGGACTATGAGGGGAAATATATACAACCGAAAAGTTTTTGTTACGCGGATTAGAAGCCGTCATATACTGCTTGGCATCTTTGACACATAAATAAATGAGAAAAAGTGAAAAACTCATCAGGGGCGGATGCAGTAAGGTGAAACGGTGGGGTAAAATACATACCAACAATATGCGATGGTATGCATGAGTATATTAGTCCCTCGACTAGTTGAAATTTATTTCTGATAATTTTTACCCTCCCATGGTAGCTCTGGGAAAGGGGGTGACATAGGCGGATCAAGGACTCTCGTCGTGGGGGTGGGGATGATTGGAAACACATTTTCAATATACAACGATATTGAGTCGCGGCGGTGATACTGGCTGGGAATATGCATTTTGAAAATGTTTAGTGACTGGACACGCCTCTGGTAATCTAGAATTGGGTTATAACTATTTTGAATTTTCATATACCCAATTGTATTTGCCCTGGCACGGCTGTAAGTAGTCTTCTCACTTACTAACGTTTAGTCCTTTTGATAACATTCCCCCATTTTGAACTGCTGTAACCGCCCCTGATGAATACAAATAGTGACAATTGTGAATGCACTATCATCTCACATAACAAAAGATATAATAAAACCATATAACTGGTATCAGGATCACAGACGGCTTTCTTTTACAAAGAACCCATCGCATACGATAATACTTGGTTTGTGGATAGAACCTCCCAAAACCCGCCTAGCTCCGCCCCTGGTAAATATATAATCTTGAAAATTTCAGAAAACCTGCCTGTACTATTTTAGGAAAAGTCGAAGTTTCGTTCTATCGAAGCCGTTTCGAGATATTCTCAAAAACCTGAAGAGGGGGCAATTAGCCCCCTGCCGAAATGGTTAATGTGTTTCCTTATTCATGTTTTTAAAAGTGAATTATATTGTTCGGTGCTGCAAACGCTGAGCTCAATAATGGGAATTTCTTTTATATATTTAATATACTCTCTGTAAACCTCAGTTTGTCGTGTGAGGTATCTTAAGGTTGAAGCAGCAGGTCCTGTTCACCTCAATTGGAAAATTAATGTATGTTTTGTTGCTGCATTTGATCTGAGCAGCATTGGGTTCACTTTGAGGGAATAGGCATTCAAAAAGCAAAGTTGTGCATATGAATTTGATTTAAAACCAAAAGATAGAATACCTATATTTTATACAGCTTTCAATTGGTAATGGTCATGGTTAGCCATGAAGAAAAATTAGAAATGAATATTGCTGCTAGATAAACATTTCAGCTTTTTGGTTAGTGCTAAGCCAATGTGCTTGGATATTAAAGCATTTGATTGCACCATTATTGTGTGACGATACATGATCAATAAATCATACCATTCATTACCTGTGAATGCCCCTATTGTTTCATGCTTCAACTTAACTTCCATATGAAGCTGTACATGTCCACAAGTAACTTAGGGTGAGGGATAACTGAGCAGAAGCCAGAGTTACATTCTTTATATCTTGAAGAAAACAAAATTCTGATAGGTAAAGTGAATGCATGATAACAGTGCAGCTTTTTATTATGTATCTTGAAATATATCAATGAAGAGACTCCGACTCCGGCAGTCGTACTAGGAACACCTTGAACAAAAGTTATAAAAAAACAATTTATGTGTGTTTATGAACTCATTTTCTTCTCCTTAAAAATTAGTGGAAGGAAATGCAGTGTCCTAAAATGGTTTTGCCCCAGGGTGCTAAATGTACAACTTATATGGGAAAATATAGTCTTCAGGTAGAAAATACAAAAGTAGCAATATTTTGAAACCCAATTCAAACCCTTATTGAAACCTTCATTTAACATTAGGAGGACTTTCTCATCCAAAATCCTTTACTACCAAAGTAAAGAAGGCTTGCATGTTACCATCCCAACTGAAGCAATGGTCGGCTTGGGTCGGTGGTAGTTTTGTTGGTAGAGCAATGGACTAGTGATTTTTGGGTTGCGGGTTTTATTCCCTGGAGGTTCAATTTTATGTTAGTGTAGTTTTAAGTGTTTATGGCAGCTTTTACATAGGCGGACAGAGTTACACATATGTGTGATGTTCAGGAAGACTGATTGCAAATTCAGGAATATTATTGCCTGGATGTTTTGTATCAATGTAGGTACTATTTGCTGCATTATGTGTGCTTCAGGAATTGCCTATATTGCAAAGTTAGAAGCGACAATGTTCAGTTTTAGACACTAGGGGGGCGATAGGTTTGAGGTTTTTTCCTCCCCTGTGAAAATGTGTATGCATGGCCTCGAATCCAATAGAATGAACCAAGAAGCTATATGCAGGGGTTTCACTAAGCAAATGGCGCAGTTGTTTTTAGGCCTTACTGATCAGAAGCGCAACAGCAAACTTTACTAATTTCGTTTGAGTACCGAAGGCCTGCCTGGTCATTTAACTGAAAACATGACATGAAGCAAAATCACACTTCTACCGGCGGATCTCCTCAAAATATATGATATAGTCAAAATGCAGACCATGTTAGGCAAGGGCCGGAGGAAGTTTATTGCCAGCATTTGAGAAATATTTGTTCCTGAGGAAGTCCTACACTTGGTGTTACGGCATTCCCAGGAGCGCAACTGTCTATGAACTTGGCAGTGTTTGAGCTCCACCAATGTTCTGAGAACTTCCTCTAATGAGTCACAACACCCCACCAGTCCCGGAGTACAAGCCCAGTCCCGGACAGTCCCGGAGTACAAGCCCAGTCCCAGAGTACAAGCCCAGTCCCGGAGCACAAGCCCAGTCCCGGAGCACAAGCCCAGTTCCGGAGTACAAGCCCAGTCCCAGAGTACAAGCCCAGTCCCGGGGTACAAGCCTAATGCCGGAGCACAAGCCCTGTCCCGGAGTACAAGCCCAGCGCTTAGAACCACCCGTCCCGTTCAGTCATGTATCATGTATTACTCACGCTTCCACACTAATGAGGTGGCTTTTAAAGTGTTGTCGCGATGAGTATAATGTGGTTGTAAACTATGGCAGGCGATGGTAATGATGAGGAAGGGTGAGAATAAAGAGGATAGGATTCTACCTGTCCTCTTTACTAATGGTAGAGGATAAGATAAGGATCTGTTCTTCAGGACAGGGTCTGTTCTAACGGTCCCTTCATCAGGCACGGACTGCCTTTTTGGCCAAGCGGGCTCCTGTGGCTTCAGCCATGGCCCCCATAAAGCCCCGTGACCACACAAAGAAAAATAATGCTGGTTAGGTTAGTTCAGAATTAGTAAAAATATTTTAAGATTACTCCTTTTCTTTTCAAATAACTCTTGGTTGGATTTCCAGCGGCTGGCGATCCGCTCTTTCTGAGCTTCTAATTTCAAACTGTTCATGAAAATCTTACGTTAGGATTCGTTCCAGCATTACTGGCCTATATTACTGCTTGTTCGGCAGTTACTATTAATTTTTGAAGTGTATTGAACTCCTGTAAGAATAACCAGGATCAGACATTAAGATTAAGCACGGCATGGTAATTATGTTCCAGTTCGATTTGCATTTCATTCAAACTGTTTTACGATTGGGTGCTGCCAATATATATATTTTATAGTGAACGCGAGGATACTTACAGTTTGCAGATTCATGCTGGAATCTTTGGGACGGCAAACATTTCAAGCGTAGAAAAGTTTATTTAGAGCTCACAGAACCCTTAACACGCGCATTGACGGGGGCGGGGACCCGCCCCCTCGGGTTTTTCGCAGATAGCAGTAAAACGGCGGCGCTTAGCGCCGCCGTACTTTGGATACCTTTTCCCTCATCATTTTACAACTTCTGTAAAAATTTTAAGGTTAGGTCATCTCAGGTCAGGTCACAAGTAAAGGTCAAGTGACCTGACTTAAAAACAGTTTAAAATAGCATAAGTCTGAGCAGGGTGAACTTTGAATTATGTGATTGAAACTCATATCACATAATGCACCCACCGAGTTCTCTGAAATGTGTTCCGGCATTTTTGATATCGATGACCAAAGGTCAGGTACGAGGCATGACCTCTCCATTGGAAATACATGGGAAAATGGTTTTCACTGTATAACTCAGTAACGGATAGTGATAGAGCGTTTATTTTAGCTGCATTAGACTCGCCTTGGTTTTGCGGCTCTAATGATATTTTAAATAATTTGACCCTGACCTGACCTCAGGTCCGAGGTCAAATTATATATCATTCGACTTGGCTTGCTGCGAGGATTCATACAGTTTTGTTAAATCGTTTTGCTCTATCTTTACTTGTTCAGATGTAATGGCCGAAAAACTTAATTTACATGTTATCCCTATGACGGCATGTTTTGACCTCTCGTGACCTTAAATGTGACCTGAAAAAAAATGGTTCAAATGTTTTCGATGGAGAAGTGGATGGGCTATCCAGCACCGTTTACCGTTTTTCGCTACCTATCGTGGTTCTCGAGATCTCAGGGGGGAGGGGCAGGTACCCCCGTCAAAGCAAAGGTGACTCAGACCCCCGTCAATGCGCGTGTTAATGGCCATCATAATCCATGCATGTACAACATGTCAAGATGGGTTATTCAGTTGTCTGGTCGGAATGAAAATATTTTTTGTTTCCCTCAAATTCAGTCATGCTTCGAAACGTGCACATTTCATACCATGCGTTATAGACGGGCCATGCCAGGTCTGGAGTCTCTATATTCATGACTTGCTGTTTATAGTTTCTATATTAATGGTGCATCATAGAAGTCATCCAAAAATAGTCAACGCTATCAGGCACATCTAGGACTGTTACCAGTCCCTGGCACAGTTGAAACTGTAGCATGCCAGGTACAGAGGGCATTTTTAGCCCCCCCTAACTCGAGGACTATTTAACCAACTCTCTCAATCTAAAGCGCAATCAATAGCTCTATCTAAAAATACCTGAGCGTTCATGTTTAATTCGTTAGAAGACAACATTGGCGCATCCTTGTAAATCCTTGTAAATATATGATGATATCACTTCATTGCATGCAAATTTATGTAGGTTTTGTGCATGTTTCATCATAATTTTTACCAATGCGAGTCAAACTGACTAAGCTTGGTCAAAATTGGATTTCCAATGATTAGCTAGTATAATTGTATAAGTTAAAACAATGACTATGATATTACGACGTCATTATGACGCAACAGAAAAAATTTGAAGTTGAAACTTTTGAAAGTTTTAACATCCTCCCCACGTTTTTAACACTCCCCTTGGATCTTTCCGGCAGCACCAAAAAGACGATGCGAGGCGAGGCACCTTATCCTGATCAATTTTGCAACTTTTCCAAATACGTAGCCTAGTAAGTGTAAAGAAATTGTCATATATTTGGTTTATCTACCCTGTCAAATACTTAAGGCTGGATTCCACTTATGATGAAAACTAATCGACATACTACTGCCCAAACCTGGTCAAAATAATAACGGAAAATTTGATGTTGATTTGAACACTTTTGGCTAGAAAGTGCGGATTTTTCCAACGATATATCTCTTATTAATCACTATTTCTAACTTCTAGCATTCACCCCAGTGTGGGTTCGGGTGTTTGAACACCCTCGTGCTCGGATTTTTCGGACATCACCAAAAAATGGCACCACGAGGCGCCGCCGTACTTGGTACGCCTTATCTCTGATCAATTTTGCAACTTTTCCCAAAAATTTAAGGTTGAGTCATTTCAGCTCAGGTCACCAGTGCAGGTCCAGGGACTCACCTCCGAAAAAGTTTAAAGTTTAAGACAGCATAAGTAAGAACAAGGTGAATCTATTGAACTGAAAATCATCACACAATAGGCTCACCGGGTACTACAAAATATATTCCAGAATTTTTCACATCTATGACCTAGGGTCAGATACGGATCAGGACATTTTCATTGGAAATAAATGGATAAAATAGGAATTGGTAAAAAATAGCTATATTTCCGAAGACAAGACCTATAATGCCTTCTTACTCCAAAATCGTAGTATCATAGGCCCCTCCAGGCTCATGTTGCAAGTTTGAACCTGTGACCTCTGAGAAGTTATCTGGGACTGCTTAAGCAGTTTTTCAGACTTGGGGCAATAACTTCGCCGGAAATGATGACAAAACTTTCATTTTGATCCCATGGCTTTGGATTACTCTTTCCAGTCAATCAGTAGCGAATCTAGCCGGTAGATTGGGGAGAGGGGAAACCAAAGTTGATAATAAAAAATAACCAAAAACGTCACGCGGTGAAATATTCAGCCACAATTTAACCCGCGCCCCACGCGGGGGCCCGGCGCCACCCTCGCCCCACCGGGGGCATCGATGGCCCCCTCTAACTCCGAAAATATGGGGGTTAGCGCAAATCTACAAAGTGCATTAGAAAGCTCGTATGAATTCAGTACGAAATTGTTTGCATGTTTAAGCGCCCAGGTCAATAGTTTGACCTCCAGAGGTCAAGTTAGGTCACGAAAGGCTATTTCCACGAAAAACATGCAATGCATAAGTAAACTGGGCAGAGTTCTCATGCCGTTAGAGCTATTGCGATCTGGGAAAGTATATTTGATAGCAAAATTTCAGACCTTTATCTGCTACGTGAAATATAATGACCTCCAGAGGTCACCTCGTGACCTAATATGACTAGAGGTCACAAAAGGTCAGAAAGTGACCTTGCCGTATATCAAAGGAAAGCCAGTGAAGATAAATACACAATGACGTTTAATTCAGCGCTCTAGCTTAATTAGGTCAAAAGTTATCATCAAAATACAGTTTTGAACCCTGGTGACGTGATATGACCTCAGATAGGTCAAATGGCAAATATCGCCCCTAGGATCCGTGAAAGGGTGTCCAAGAACGCTTCTCTAAGCAGTTTGAGTATTTGCAGTCATTTTTGTGATTTTTAGATCATACCACAGCCATGCTTTTTCAATAGGAGAGGTCACCTCGTGACCTGAACCTCAGGAAAAGAAATCGAAAAATCCCGGATGTATATGTTGTTGACCCTAGAGGGGTCATAAATATAGGAAGTTTCAAATCGATCGGCCTAGAAATGTAGCTCTTATAGAGCTCGAAATTTGAAGTTAGGTGACCTTGGTTGAGCTCGCCTGGTGACCTGACCTTGTGTGACCCGGGGTAAAAAATTTCAGAGCTGGCGGGGAAAATGATGGGGTAAGAGATAGAGCCCTCAACTGCGATGCTTCGCCTAGTTGTTTTTCTGCTACCCCGAAAAACCTTACGGGGCCATTCTATGGCCCCGATGGTGGGGCGAGGGTCAAATAGTTGCTATTTTTGGGGAGGGGGCAAAACCAAGTCGAAAAGCGGACAAAAAACGTCACGGAGTGAAAGATGTGGCCAATAGATGCTTGCTTTTGCTATCCAAGAATCATTCACTCAAAAACGATTTCAAATATCAAGAGGACCGAGGTTCAATAGTCACACTGAAGTTGGCTGGGTCTGTTTGAAGTTAATTGGTTCAGTTGAAGCATCAAAACATTGCCTACAAAGTAAATAAGAGCCGGGGAAAAGGTCCACAGTTTTTTTGGGGGGGGTTAAGAATATGGTATTGTTCCGAGCTATTTCGTTTGATGGGGATTCCTTTTTCTCCTGGATCCGCCACTGCTCATAAAAACCAGCCTGAGAGAGAGTGTTTGGATGGGAATCTGATATGCCTGCTGAAAAGCTAGCAATAAATGTTTGGAATATGTTTCTGAGAGTATTCTGAGGGCGCAGCTAGTTTGGTTTCGATAATTTATCTGTTAGAAAGTTTTTAAAGAGCCATTTGACAGGTTAACGATAAAGGTAAAGGTACACACTGGCAAATTGGTTATTTTTATATATTTAGTAGATAGATAGATATATATATAGTATATAGAATTTAGTAGATATTTAGTAGATATATAGTTATATAGTTATAGTTATATACTTAGTAGATAGAATCTACGCGTTTCGTTACTTCTTCAGCGTG
The DNA here is from genome assembly GCA_034440635.1 of Lepas anatifera. Classification (NCBI taxonomy): domain Eukaryota; kingdom Metazoa; phylum Arthropoda; class Thecostraca; family Lepadidae; genus Lepas; species Lepas anatifera. Next base: position 426,591 of record JAOTON010000263.1, read on the forward strand.
TGTTTGAAGAGTCTCTATTATTAACTTATTATATTTCTATTATAATTATTTGAAGAGCCACTCTTTAAACATACGCTGAAGAAGTAACGAAACGCGTCCGTGTGTTTGATTTTTAATATATCTAATTATCAATTTGCCAGTGTGTACCTTTACTGTTAGACAGTCTTTCAATACCGATGTTGATGGGGTTTATGGTGGCAGGAAGTGCCTAGACCATACGGCGTTGCTAATTCACTTTATTGAATCTATTTTGCGGGTCGAATTGATTTTTTCAGATAATTCGCCAGGACTTGAACCCGGAACCTACAGCTCGGGAAAGACACTCTATCCACTGGGTCATGCACCTTTCTTGCTTTCGAGGTCGTGTTTGTGCCGATGGCACTAGCCATTAGGGTGGGTTGATTTTGCAATTTTATTTTTGATCCCCGCTCCCCGGGCAATTTCTGATGTCTTGGCACCCAGTGATCACGAATCAGGCCAAACAACGTTTATTTGATCATTTTTCGTGCTGGCGAAAACGAATAGTTTGCAGCGAAAAAACATGATTTTTGAGCCAAATTGCTTCCTGCTGCTAGGAATGACAAATTAAAAATTAGATAAAAATACATGCTGATTGACTTGTCTATTGCCTACAAAATAACAACATTTCAACAGATCTGTACCTCTCCATAATCTCGAATCAAGAACAAATGTTGCACAAGTTGCCGCGTATTGTGTCACGTTGGCCACAATGGTACTGCCACTGGGCGTCGTTTCACGGCCTTCTGAGCAGCACTGAGTCTCAAGAGCCGATAGAGTATATTGTTCCTGCGTCCTATCTGCATCAAACTTTAAAAACGTCTGGCAGCATTGCTTGTCTGGCGGTAGAAGATGTTGATTTTAATTATTAACATTCCAGTACAAGTCCCACATGCCCTGCTGTTCACTTTAGCGTGATTGATAAGAAAAGTCCCTCATAGATATGTGCCAAGGCAACTAGCAATGATTTTGTCCATTGGCGGACGCAGGGGGGGCATTCCGGCCATGGCCCCCAAAGCGCTGGAGGGGGGCCCAAACTATCTTTTGGCCCCCCAAACGCCGGAGAAATTTATGAAAAAAGTTTTTCTACACTAGGTCTGTAGAGCAAAAAAATATTCGCTCCCACCCCCCCCCGAGACCGATCATCCGTCCGGGGGCCGAGCCGAGCCACGTCACCTCGGCGCGGTACACCAATAAGTCCAGCACACTATTGAATGTTCAAGTCAATGGCACTAACGACAATCTCTGTGTATGGTATTAATGACCCGGTGCACAATAGTAGTCGTCGGATAGATTAAAATCCAATTTCCGATCATATTACGACCAAAAGTGTTGTCGGCACAATGCGGTTTATCAGCCCTTGTTTTTTGTTTGATTTGGAAAATAATTCCTTTTTTAGAGTGTCTAAAAGTAAGCAGCTGTTTCAGTGGTCTCCCAGTTGGGGGCTTTATCGATGGCTGCAAAGTCGATGTGTAATGGATCTCATCCAATAGACGCTGGTACACGAGTCCCACTAGTTAATTGAAATTTAGTCGATTGTGATATGCGTTTTTTCGGCTTTCTTGGTTGCAGATGCCAGGACATTACTTGTCATGTTTCAACCTGTACCATAGGTTTAGATAGCGCAGAAATGTGTTCAACCCGTATCTACATTCCATAATCATAAAAAATAGGACCGATCAGTTTAGTTCTGCTAAACAACTACCCGTCAGATAGAATGTGTGTGTGCGTGTGGTGTCAAATATTATAGATAACTGTATGAAATAGTACTATTCAAAAATCAAGTGACTTAGAAGAATGCTTTGACCCAAAAGGGACCAGTGTAATTCTGCCGTGGCAGGCAGCCACCTCGATGCTTAATTTGTTACTTCTATCTTCTCAGCTGTGGTCGGCGGCGCTGGCGTGCTTTTGCTATCAGTCTCACCCAGTTCATTGGCTAGAACTAAAAGTTTTTGCAGACAGATTCGCGTATTAATTTGCTTCACCGAGAGTACCACTTATAGCGTGGTGGTTCCTAAATATTTTCCACGACCTCGTCTTAATTCTGAGTATAGGAGGAATAGAATCAAATCCCGACCCTGAAACTGGATCAGAGATATTAAAGTTTCACACGTAAATATCAGCAGCATCACACATGAAAACAGGCGGGGTGAATTAGAACAATTCGTACAGCTGAACCGAATACAAATTTTGGCACTAGCTGAGACTAAACTAGACGCAACCGTTCATCCCAGTTTATACAGGATCGATGGTTTTCAGCAGCATTTTGTTCGTCATCGTTCAAGAAATGGGGGAGGAGTAGCCCTATATTGCTATTTGTCACTGTTAGCATCAAGGTTTCCATAATTAGAATTAGGAAATGAGGAATGGATTTGATCAAAAATACAGTTTGGCTCACTAAACTTGAGGGTATGCTGTGTTTACATGCCCCAAGGCTTAGGGCCGATCGTTTAAACGAATTTATGGACCATTTCTCTGAAAGCGTTATGCAGGCTCAAAACTGCGATCCTAAAAATATCATTGTAATAGGCGACTTCAATGATGGAAATCCATACCTAGATAGCACTACAAATAACCACTCTACGGTAGCCATTTTTGAGCATAGGCTTAAGACCACTGCGGAATCTTTGCCGCTTTACCAGCTAATTGCAGAACCTACACGTCTACAGGGGAGGACACACAATCTTAGGGACCTCTGTTTTGTCTCTAACCTTGACACAGTAAGATCCTGTGGCGTCCTGTCCTCCTTTTCTCAGCTGGATCATTTCCCGATATTTGTTTCTATTCATGCAAACCTTCCTACTCGCGTCCAAACTCATAAAACGGTTTGGGATTACTCTCGACTCGACTCAGAGAAGCTTACTCAGACTTTAATCGCGACAACCTGGGACGAAATTTTGAACGAGAACGTCGACACAGCGACTAACTTATTCACATCTGCCCTTCTTGCTGCAGCACAGGAGGCGATTCTCAAAAAGGTATTAAAATGCTCACACAGAGATAAGTCATGGGTAACGAGTGCTCTCAAGCGCCTAATTCGAAAACGCGACCGACTCTTCAGAACAGCTAAACTAAGACAGGCTAATCACGAAAACGAAAACGAGGTAGATTGGCGAAAATAGCGTGAATGTAGAAATACGGTTACTAAAATGGCGAGGAATCTAAAGGCTGAAAGTCTCAAACACGGAGCAAGAATTCTACTTGAAGAAAAACATAACCCTCATAAATATCACCACATAATTCGTGAAATGACCGGCCGTTTCAAGGAATCCAGTATCCCCCCTTTCAACGATTCGAACGACAAACTGTGCCGATGATACAGAGAAATGTGAAATTCTAAATTCATTATTTGCATCCCAGTCTCACTTGCCAAACAAAAGCAGCCATGAAATTCCTGCATCCCCTCCAAGAAATGTCCCAAAGCTTGAACTTGTGGACATCACCGAGCAAGAAGTCCTAAACACCATTAATAGTCTTAATTACAACAAATCTACCGGCCCAGACAACATCCCAGTCAAACTGATAAATTTAAAAGCGTTACTAATTTCAAAACCCCTGTCAAAATTATTCAATAAATCAGTCCAACATGGCGTGTTCCCTGACACTTGGAAAATTGCAAATGTCAAAGCAGTTTTTATCTATTTATTTTTTATTAGGGCCACTCCCAACAGGCACACTTGCCCAATAGTCGTCAGAAAATAATTTCCGATTTCGGATTAAGAGTAGTGATTTTATTATGTCATGATATGTAGCAAACATGATGCAAGCAAAACAAATCCGATGAATCTACGTTTAATGGGCGCGGAACGGCCTTTTCTGAAGGCATGTTTTCAGTAGGACGGCGTTGAAGTCTCCATTGTCTTCACAATGCATTGTTGTCAGTATCCTTGCAGCACGGTAACTTGGTTACGAACATCAAAACGTCGGATCTATTTGTAGCTAGGCGGAAGCACTGGATACCCGGGCAGCTGCTGAGAGGCCTAGGCACCCTCTGGCCCTCTCCTGGTCACTTCCTTGCATTGAAGATAGGGGGATTTCTCGAGTTTTGAACCTTAACAACTTTGGCAATTGTTGACGTTTAAAGGGAACGTGGCACCTTGGTCGAATCCTGGAATTTAGTGTAATTAGGGGTAATTTTAGCCAAAAATCATGGTACCATCACTGATTTCTCTGAAAAATGTACAATAAGCTCAATATTTTGATTTTAAAATGCGCCTCTATGGGAAAATAAATATCTGCCTGTGGATGATGTCATGATCTGGTAATCACTACCATATTCAATAGGCTTCAAGGGCTTCGATTAGCTGATACTCACCGTAACGTCAGCATATGTCGTCACACCAACAACTGACAACTGTGGCCTGCTGCTCAGGGTGCATGAGGTGTACATTTCAGGTAGGTTTTAGCTTTCATCTACTGAAGCTTCGAGTTTCAAGACAAATGAGATATTGAGCACCGGGCTTTCCGGCATGCTTTACAACTTGGCTATCTCAGTCAAAATCACGTTATAAAGGTGCCACATTCCCTTTAACAACGGACCAACCCTTTGGATTATACGGTGTCGCCAACTCTCATCCTGTTGGGAGGGATAGCCAGGTTGTTCTCATTCACTGTCCCTGACCGGGATTGGAACCCGGAACCTATGGTGCAGGACACAGATGTGCTGCCTACTGCAACACAGCAAACCCCCCCTCCCCTCCACCCTTAATAACTTTGGCTGGTCAGCTGGTTGAGCTTTTTCTCTAGTTGAGCACCTACTCAGATTTGGGTCTGGCTACGAGCGTGGTTTGTTTGTGAGACCTTGGAGTAAGACAGTGTAGTAATGTATTAATCACATGATCAGACTGGAGGCTGTAGGTATGCTATCCTGTGCTCACTCTGAGCCTTCCTGCGGAGGAGATCAAGATGTTTCAGACTACTTCTATGGAAGTTGTTGACTTACTCGTTCATGGTCAGGGCGTGGAACTGTGTGTGAAGGAGGTAATGGCCGACTCCGAGGCTTGTTCGGATACTACAGGAGGGACGGGCTCATCAGGGCTAGGCTTACTCACAGGCAGATGACCGGCAAAGTGAGGCCCGAGAAAGACCACGCAATGGTATGCTTATAGAAAAAAATGGATAACAAGTAAAGCTCATGTCTAATGTACTACGGAATCGATGTGTATTGTGTAATGTGACCTATTGGAGTGCCAGGTCATCTGCAAATATATGATGGTTATTAAGACATACTCACAGCATTAAGCTTGCGTCAAACAAATAAATACGGCAAACAAATAGAATTAGTCCTCAATCCAGTTTCTTTCAGAACCGTGTGTCCCAAAATGCCCAAGACGCAGGATAGCATACCTTACAGCCTCCAGTCTGATCATGTGATTATTACATTACTACACTGTCTTACTCCAAGGTCTCACATACAAATCACGCTCGTAGCCAGACCCAAATCTGAGTAGGTGCTCAACTAGAGAAAACGCTCAACCAGCTGACCAGCCAAAGTTATTAAGGGTGGAGGGGAGGGGGTGCTGTGTTGCAGTAGGCAGCACATCTGTGTCCTGCACCACAGGTTCCGGGTTCCAATCCCGGTCAGGGACAGTGAATGATAATAATAATTATTGGGGTTATCGACGCCCACTGCCGGTCTACGCCGCCAACTCTCCCTGTTAGTTGTGCCGCTCTCCTTTTAAGCCGCCTTAACCCGGTCGGCTAGCCGCTGCGACCACCCCCGCCCGGGACAGTGAATGAGAACAACCTGACTATTCCTCCCAACAGGATGAGAGTTGGCTACACCGTATAATCCAAAAGGTTGGTGCGTTGTTAAAGGGAATGTGGCACCTTTATAACGTGACTTTGACTGAGATAGCCAATTGTAGAGCAGGCCGGAAAACCCGGTACTCAATATCTCATTTGTCTCGAAACTCGAAGCTTCCGCAGATAAAAGCTAAAACCTACCTGAAATGTACCCCTCATGTACCATGAGAAGCAGGCCACAGTTGTCAGTTGTTGTTGTGACGACATATGCTGACGTCACGGTGAGTATCAGCCAATCGAAGCCCTTGAAGCCTATTGAGTATGGTAGTGGTTACCAGATCATGACATCATCCACAGGTAGATATTTATTTTCCTATGGAGGCGCATTTTAAAATCAAAATTTTGAGCCCATTGTATATTTTTGCAGAGAAATCAGGGATGTTTCCAATGTTTTCGGCTAAAAGTACTCCTAGTTACACTAAATTCCAGGATTCGACCAAGGTGCCACATTCCCTTTAAGCGTCAACAATTGCCAAAGTTGTTAAGGTTCAAAACTCGAGAAATCCCCCTACCTTCAATACAATGGGGTGACCAGGAGGGGGCCAGAGGGTGCCTTGGCCTCTCAGCAGCTGCCCGGGTATCCAGTGCATCCGCCTAGCTACAAATAGATCCGACGTTTTGATGTTCGTAACCAAGTTACCGTGCTGCAAGGATACTGACAACAATGCATTGTGAAGTCAATGGAGACTTCAACGCCGTCCTACTGAAAACATGCCTTCAGAAAAGGCCGTTCCGCGCCCACTAAACGTAGATTCATCGGTTTTTTTGCTTGCATCATGTTTGCAACATATCATGACATAATAAAATCACTACTCTTAATCCGAAATCGGAAATTATTTTCTGACGACTTGGTCTATTGCCCAATTACAGGGAGTGGTGGCATTGGTCTTTAAGGATCCTCTCCACCGGGTCAAATCGGACACGGAAGGTGGTTTCCCGCCGTGGGAATTGAACCCACGTTAATCCATGCTATCCGATCCGAAGACTGGCAACAAAGCCACTAGACCACCCCGGCCCCTTTTAAAGATAAAGGAAGTTCTTCTGACGTATCAGGATACCGACCCATTAGCCTCCTGTGCTGCCTATCTAAATTATTCGAGAAAATAGTTTTCAAAAAAGTATACTCTCACTTAATCGACCACAACTTGCTGACTGAAAGACATAGCGGCTACAGACCTGGACATGGGACAAGACTTCAACTCTTCTACCTTACGCAAACGCTTTACGAATCTCTCGACAAAGGACTAGATGAAACTGTACTGTATCTCGACATAAGTCGCTACTTGGCAAAATCTGGCACAAAGGATTTATTTATAAATGTGAACACGAGTTCGGACTTGACTATATCCTACTTTGGCTTCGCTCATATCTGACCGACAGACGACAACGTGTACTCATAAACAACTCTAAATCTTCTTTACTTCCCCTTAGGGTAGGATGTGCCCAGGGGTCTATTCTTGGCCCATTACTTGCTTTGCTCTTTCTCAATGATCTATCTGGAAAAACGGACAATGACTTACTATTTTTTGCAGATGATGTTAGCTATGATGTTGCCGCCCCGGGAGGCCAGGTGGGAGGGGGGGGGGCCCCCCCCCCCCTCAGAAAAAAATGGGGGGGGGATGCCAGGTTTGGGGTGGGGGTCCCCCGCCCGGCCCCCCCCCCGCAAAAAAATTGCCCGCCGGGGGGGGGGGGGGGACGGGAGGGGGGAGGGGGGACGGGGGGGGGGGGGCCGCCCCCTTCTTTGTTGGGGGGAAAAAAAAACTTAAAAAAAAAAAAAACCCTTATTGGTGGGGGGTTCGGGGGGGGGGGGGGGGGGGGGGGGGGCAAGTAACTGAGGGGTTCTAGGGAAGCCCAAGTCCGGGCAAAGAGTAAAGAAAAAAAAAAAAAAAAAAAATTAAAAAAAAAAAATGTTCCCCCATAGTCCCTCAAATGTTGAAACTGTAAAAGCAACACTCCAAAATGACCTGAGTAAAATTCTCACCTATGGTAGAGATTGGCTTATCACTTTCAATGCACCAAAAACCGTGCAACAAACTTTTTCGCTCAGAACTATCACTTCGGCTCCAAAACTTGTATTTGACAACAAACCGGTAACTATCGTCAAAAAACGCAAACAGTTAGGTATGATTTTCTCCCATGACCTTAGGTTCCACGAACACGTCAATGGCATAGTAAAAAAGTCAACATTACATTAGGTCCTCTATATCCCATAGCTCCGTTCTTACCTCGCACTGTCATGAGCCAAATTTACACAATGTATGTGAGGCCCCTCTTTGATTACTCGACATAATTTACGACGGACTTTTGACAATGGACGACTCTGGACGACTTGAAAGACTGCAGAATAGGGCCGCAAGACTTGTTATAGGTGCATTACCACGAAGTGGAACGCAAAAGCTGAGGGAGGATCTTGGAGTGGACATCCCTCTAAGTCAAATGTCAAATTCAAAAGCTTCACTTTCTTTGTTATCTTTACCTCCCGCACACACCGAACTACATTAAAGAAATTCTTCCTAATATTCGACAGCACATTGTTTTTTAATCGATCAATCAATTTTTATTTCATTTTCCATATAGACAGGTGAAGAGAAGCAAAGGAGAAGAATAGCAGATAAGAAACATGGAAAGGCAGCAATAGTCATACAGTAACGTAAAGTGAGGTCGGTGAGTATGTTATGAGATCCTGAGAAATAAACACAATGCTGGTCAGCAGAAATAACACAAAAAACAAAAACACCGCAGAAAAGCAAAAAAGAAGAAGAAACAATACAAAACAAAGTGAGCGATCAGATAATACAAAACACGCCTAACGAAAAGAACAAAATGACAAAACTGAACAAAATGACAAAACTAAAAATTTATAATTCTAAGTTAGTTTGAAGTTGTGGGCCCACATATGCTGTTTAAGTTAGTCACAAACGAGGAAAATACCCAAGATCACATAAATGTGCCGGATAAGAGCAAACAATAGTGGCGTTAATGAAACAAAACCAAAGCATCAAGCAGGAAACCAAAAGCGCAAAAATAAGACGAAGAGCATAACCAGGCGAAATGAGCGCGAGATGCACTAATAAAAGCGCAATAAGCAAAACGAAAAGGACAAATAATAGTGTGAGTTAAGTGGAAGCACGACAGCAGCGACAAAAGAAAAACAAGCTACAAGAGACAAATGGCATTTTTCTAATTTCTAACAGAAACCTACGAAACCCACGCTACATGACAGAGACACGTCCGAGAATATCAAAGTTTAAACAATAATTCCTACCGAGTACGACCAAATCATACAACTCTTTACCTGAGAAAATCAGACAATCTTATTTGTATCCATCGTTTAAAAAGTCAGTGGAGGCAAACTGCAAAGCCTCCAAAATATTATTCATGCGGCCGAAAAACTGAAAATTCTATAATGACCCAACTGAGAATAGGTATGTCCAAACTTAACGCACATACATTCCATGTTCAAAAATCCACTACACTGTTTTGTGACTGCGTACATAGGAGTGAGGACACCAAACATTTTCTTTTGCTATGTGTCAGGTACGCCGCGCAAAGGGGGAGTCCTCCTCGAAAATTCACAGACATCATAGGGAGGAATTTTAGAACCTTTACCAGCCCTGACAAACTAAAGATTCTGCTTCATGGATATAATCTGCTAAAAGGTATCGACATGCTTGTAGCTCAGGAGGTTCAAAATTTTGTCAGAAGCACTAGACGATTTTAACAAAATTGTCAGCAAGGCACGCCGGCGTCGTCTGCCGCAACTACTATATATATATATATATATATATATATATATATATATATATATATATATATATATATATATATAGCAGGTTGGAGTGGCTTCCGGTGGCGCTATATCTCGAGCCCTTGACTTTTAACGAGCGAGAAGTGCCTTGATTCAAACGCCTCGGCGTTTTTGCACCGATCGTTGCATATGTTATCTTTTGTGTTGTCTTTGGTTGAAATAAAATATGTATATATGTGTCATGCACTTGGAGAGGCAGCTTATGCTAGGTCTGTAGAGCACTGAAAAAGGTGTTTACACTAGGTCTGTAGGGCAAAAAAATCTTCGCTCCCACCCCCCCCGCCCAGGAGAGGAGGCAGACATGGGTTTGGACCCCCCCAAACTCGGGTCTGCGTCCGTTCCTGATTTTGTCATGCCGGTTCAGAGGGGCCCGCCTTCCTCGCTGAATATTCGAGCTTACCTGTCTGAGATACGCACCGTGTTTATAATTCTTGAGATGTAGGGTGAGTTTGAAGGTATGATTTAAGTCGATTTGTGTTGCTTTCCAGACATGAGGGCCCGCAAACGGAAGGCGAAGTATCATAAAGTGTTTCAAGTGGCGTCATACAACCTGCCCCACAACAAGCTTCCTCTGAATCTGGATGTGATCGGAAGCGTTTTGCTAATCAGAGCTCAACAAAATGGAGTTCCGAATTCCAGTAAAAAAACATAAGTCAAGTTGCGGATGAAACCATCTCGCTGTGGGACCGGGCTTCTATCCGGACCATGAGAAAAGACAAGGTCCTAGTTCAGCTAAACAGCCTGTGGAAGGAGATGGACTACAATAAAAAAGGTGGGCCACACAGCTGGAAGGCCTCTGAGGGCCGGTTTCGCGCCAGGCTGGATAGTCTATGCGATATCCCCTCGGCTGCCAGAGTGCCGGAGCACCCGGAAGGCTTTGCATTCTTGAGAGACCAGCGCTCGGACCGCCCGATGACGATTGGCCCAGTAGACGGTGTCACCATGGAGCGCTTGCGTCGGCAGATTAAAAGGCAAGCGAGGAGGATGACAGCAAGGGAGCCTACACTCAACACCGCCAGTGCCAAGCCATGCGACCAGTCAACCCTTGTACCAGCAGTCTTCCGGCCTCGATCCGCTGCCCAATCAACTAATCGAGCCATAAGATCGGTCACCTGGATGAATTGATGGCAAACGATGATGGAAATCACGACTATGCCGGTGCCGCCGCTGTTGAGACCGCCGCCGCTGGCCTCAGATCTGGCCCCTCCGCAGCAGCCAGCTCCGCTTCTGCTCTCTCAGCCGTCAGTGACGACACCGATTACCATGCCGCAACTCCTCACGGGACCAAAACATCGGATCTCAGCTTCTTGGTGGAAGCCGTAGATGCAGCCAGCATTGGCACCTCAAAAGCCGCCTCAACGCTTTCTATCCAGCAGGGTTCTGTCGTAACACAGTTCACACTATTTGAAGTTTTCTCTTTCTTGTCCTGTCCAAGACCGTACTGAATGAGGACCGTGTTACGACAAAACCCTACTGGATAGAAGGCATTGAGGCGGCTTTTCAGGTGCCAATGCTGGCTGCATCTACGGCCTTCACCAAGAAGCTGAGATCCAATGTCTTCGTCCCGCGAGGAGTTGGGGGATTATAATATGGATGGTCACTGACGACGGAGATAACAGCATCGGAGCTGGCTGCAGCGGGCGTCGGTGAGGCTGAAGCCAGCGGCGCCGGTCTCAACAGCGGCGGCACCGGCATGGCCGGGATTTCCATCACTGTTTGCCATCAATTCATCCAGGTGACCGATCTTATGGTTAGATTAGTTGATTGGGCAGTGGATCGAGGTCCGAAGACTGCTGGTACAGAGGTTGACTGGTCGCATGGCTTGATCTGGTTCCATGTCCAGGTCTGTAGCCGCTATGTCTTTCAGTCAGCAAGTTGTGGTCGATTAAGTGAGAGTATATTTTTTTGAAAACTATTTTCTCGAATATTTTAGATAGGCAGCACAGGAGGCTAATGGGTCGGTATCCTGATACGTCAGAAGAACTTCCTTTATCTTTAAAAGGGGCCGGGGTGGTCTAGTGGCTTTGTTGCCAGTCTTCGGATCGGATAGCATGGATTAACGTGGGTTCAATTCCCACGGCGGGAAACCACCTTCCGTGTCCGATTTGACCCGGTGGAGAGGATCCTTAAAGACCAACGCCACCACTCCCTGTAATTGGGCAAGTATGCCTGTTGGGAGTGGCCCTAATAAGAAATAAATAAATAAAAACTGGTTTGACATTTACAATTTTCCAAGTGTCAGGGAACACGCCATGTTGGACTGATTTATTGAATAATTTTGACAGGGGTTTTGAAATTAGTAACGCTTTTAAATTTATCAGTTTGACAGGGATGTTGTCTGGGCCGGTAGATTTGTTGTAATTAAGACTATTAATGGTGTTTAGGACTTCTTGCTCGGTTATGTCCACAAGTTCAAGCTTTGGGACATTTTTTGGAGGGGATGCAGGAATTTCATGGCTGCTTTTGTTTGGCAAGTGAGACTGGGATGCAAATAATGAATTTAGAATTTCACATTTCTCTGTATCATCAGCACAGTTTGTCGTTCGAATCGTTGAAAGGGGGGATACTGGATTCCTTGAAACGGCCGGTCATTTCACGAATTATGTGGTGATATTTATGAGGGTTATGTTTTTCTTCAAGTAGAATTCTTGCTCCGTGTTTGAGACTTTCAGCCTTTAGATTCCTCGCCATTTTAGTAACCGTATTTCTACATTCACGCTATTTTCACCAATCTACCTCGTTTTCGTTTTCGTGATTAGCCTGTCTTAGTTTAGCTGTTCTGAAGAGTCGGTCGCGTTTTCGAATTAGGCGCTTGAGAGCACTCGTTACCCATCACTTATCTCTGTGTGAGCATTTTAATACCTTTTTGAGAATCGCCTCCTGTGCTGCAGCAAGAAGGGCAGATGTGAATAAGTTAGTCGCTGTGTCGACGTTCTCGTTCAAAATTTCGTCCCAGGTTGTCGCGATTAAAGTCTGAGTAAGCTTCTCTGAGTCAAGTCGAGAGTAATCCCAAACCGTTTTATGAGTTTGGACGCGAGTAGGAAGGTTTGCATGAATAGAAACAAATATCGGGAAATGATCCAGCTGAGAAAAGGAGGACAGGACGCCACAGGATCTTACTGTATCAAGGTTAGAGACAAAACAGAGGTCCCTAAGGATTGTGTGTCCTCCCCTGTAGACGTGTAGGTTCTGCAATTAGCTGGTAAAGCGGCAAAGATTCCGCAGTGGTCTTAAGCCTATTCTCAAAAATGGCTACCGTAGAGTGGTTATATGTAGTGCTATCTAGGTATGGATTTCCATCATTGAAGTCGCCTATTGCAATGATATTCTTAGGATCGCAGTTTTGAGCCTGCATAATGCTTTCAGAGAAATGGTCCATAAATTCGTTTAAACGATCGGCCCTAAGCCTTGGGGCATGTAAACACAGCATACCCTCAAGTTTAGTGAGCCAAACTGTATTTTTGATCAAATCCATTCCTCATTTCCTAATTCTAATTATGGAAGCCTTGATGCTAACAGTGACAAATGGCAATATAGGGCTACTCCTCCCCCATTTCTTGAACGATGGCGAACAAAATGCTGCTGAAAACCATCGATCCTGTATAAACTGGGATGAACGGTTGCGTCTAGTTTAGTCTCAGTTAGTGCCAAAATTTGTATTCGGTTCAGCTGTACAAATTGTTCTAATTCACCCCGCCTGTTTTCACGTGTGATGCTGCTGATATTTACGTGTGAAACTTTAATATCTCTGATCCAGTTTTCAGGGTCGGGATTTGATTCTATTCCTCCTATACTTATATACACTTCCGGCAGAGGAAGCTGATGCCAGAAAAAGGGAACATTAAAAATTTTCAAATGTGTGCAAGTCAGGCGAGTTTGTCTTTATCAGGGTTGGCAGCAGCCAAGTGAAAGTGTTTTGAGCCACTGGTCGTTACCAGGTTAACTGGGCTGGCTCCCTGCGTCCGTCAATGAATCTCCAGCACGGCTCAGATTTGACATTCACGACCTCGTTTGACCTTGAAGATATTGTCCTATGTCAACGAAACTGGAGATATTGTAGATCACCCTCACCTTCACATACCCCAAACGGCCTTTTTCTGACCCTATTGGTTTTTTGGATCTCAGATGAGTACTTTATGACCCTTCTCCTTGACGCCGAGCCCCCTTACTGTGCGTATTAAAACCGACTGGCGGCAGAAACCCCCTTTTCCGGCAAAAATTCCAACCTTATTCTTCATTCCCATAACTTCAGCAGGACTAAGTTCCATCTACGAAGCAATAACTGAAACACCTGTACATGCAAAAGTGAAATACCAAACTTACCCAACAGCAAACGTTTTTAGAGGTAGGGGGTTCCATCAGCAGAGAATCCCACTGCGACCTCACTGGAGAGTGAACAGTCAACTGGAAAATATCGCAAATGCCCCAGACATCAACAACGGCAGCAGTGCATGCCACGGAAATTGCACGCAGACTTCTAAAGAAACATTTTGTTTGAAACTTATGAATTCGAACTTCATGGGATGCTTTTTTCCAAAGCTTTCTCGTCCCAAAAGTTGTGGGGCAATGCCCCACGTCTGTAAAGTTGATGGGGGACACCTGCCCACAATGCCCCCCGACCCCCACGTCCCTGCCCGCCGTCTCTACAAAATTAGAACCATTATTAGGTCTTCCCGTTTTCTCGATGAATCATCCATGAATATGTTTTGGTCTATACCTGACTATAGGTCATTGATACAAAATGGCTGCTACCACAACTTGTGGTCACCAAAGGGTCGCATTTTAAATGTGAAAATATTTACATATTCCTTTGAATCGAGTTTTTTATTAGCAGTCTGAGTTGTCCATCTGGAGATCACTTTTCAACTCTGGCAGGGATTTGGAAAAAACTGATTATCTCCGAATTTGATCGTACACTTCACAAAAAATCTACTAGGGATGTCACAGGTGATGTACGAGCTTGCACCGTCTGCTAGTACCCGGTGGGTCCATTGTGTGATATGAGCATGATATGGATACACCTGTTATCGCTGGTGCCAAATGAAATGCTTCTAGAGGTGAGCTCACTTCGCCTGGCGTAGTGACGTGACCGCACATGGTCCAAACTTAAACATTTCGGAAAAGCTGCGCAATTTATCAAGGATAAGGTGAGGCAGGAAGGGCGGTGCTTTGCGCCCCGTTTCCTGGTGCCGTCGGGAAAACCCGCAGGGGGTGTTCCAGCACACCTCCTCACCGGGGCACGAGTTAAGGAGCAACATATCAAAGGGGTGCCAAATCCCATTGTGCGGGTGAACATACTTTGACCCTGGCAAAGGGTTGGGTGTAAGCCGACATTTCAGAGAACATCGGAGCGGAAGCGTCTGAAGGCAGTGTGGGGTGCCGTCTGCTCTGGCAGGGGAGCAGGGTGGGCACCTGCCCCATTCGCTCTGAATCCGCCTATACTGTAGTGCAGTTGACACGGTGATATAAAAAGACACAGCACGGCAAGGAACAGTCAAGTACATGTGCCGGCGATGGCAGGGAACATTTTGGGGACAAGTGGTAAGATAGGGCTACGGCGCAAAAAAGCAAGAATTTCTGTCGGACAAAAATTTGAATTCCATAAAAACAAAAAATTCAGTGTTGTCTCAATACGCCACTGCATTTCTCGCTGAGCACCTTGATTTCTCGCTGAGCTGGGTTTCTGTGTTTTGAGGCGTCCAAGCTAAGCGCACGTCCAGCGCAGAATCTATTGGGGCATTAGGACAACACAATTTTGTGTTTTAAAGCGCGCAAGTTGTCAGAAAAAAATTACCGTTTTTCGCGCTGTAGACATCGTTTTCGCGTTGATATTACCATTTACCCTGACAAATTTATTTCAGGCACCGTCGGCATGTTTTAGCCTGACATCACTGACACAGCAAGGCATGGCACAGCAAGGCACTGTCAGGCACCGTGGCTTGCTGTGCCGTGCCTTTTAAAGGGAATGTGGCACTAGGGTGTCCCAAAATTAACTAAGTTTTAAAAGTTGGTGTTTACCTTTCTTTTTCCCGTTGAGTGTGACCTGAAACGAAATTGGGCAAAAAAATCAGGCATTTAAATTAATATTTGACCCCAACGCAAATCGCTTGAAGTTTTACCCATAGCTCCCTATGGAGACTGCAACGCTTGAACACGAAGTATTTCGGTATTTCCATCGTAATGCGGGACTACAGCTTAGTGTGTCTTATATTTTCTTCTCTTTTTGGCTATGTTTTGTAAGAATTATCTTTTATCTATTGTTTACATGGCATTCCGACTTATTTCCACTACAGTTAGGAACTTCACGTTCTTCGTTTTACATAGAACCATATTGTGTTATAAGGTACACAACCCTGATCCGAATAACTGGTTGTTTTCCTTATATGGTCAGGCAAAACACTGTTTTATAAACATTATCATTGATCCTTAGACTAGAAAGACACAGTTTCAAGACATATACATGTTACTCAATATGGAACAAATGTCCATTGCTACATATAAACATCCTTCTGGAGGGCCCCTGGCCAGAGGTGTACGCCAAAACTGATTTCTAGTGTCGGGAAACGGCTTGTGGCAATGCTCTACAACTTGCAGTAGGTGCTGCTGGCGAGTGGTGTTTGGGGGAAATACATTCCCCCAAAACAGAAAATCTAGGGGCAATACTATGGTTGCACCCCCCTCCCAAAGCTGTCGGCCTCGTTTTTGCCCGGACTCATTTTTAGTCTACAAGCAAGGTTTTGGTGCTTGAACTCTCAACTTTAAACACAGCCACCCAACTTCAGTGCAAAAATTGAGCCCTGGATAGCAAAACAAGCATCTTGTGGCTACAACTTTGACCCGGCGACGTTTTTTTATTCTGCTTATCGACCCTTCAGCTTACCCCCACAGCTTACCGTTTGGTTAAATTGTGGTATGCTATCGCCGCGTGACGTTTTTCCTCATCGACTTTGGCTTGTCCTCAAACCTGCCGGCTAAATCCGCCACTGCTGTCGGCTCTCCTCATTCTTAGTAAGGCAGCCGATATAGTAATTTATCAGCCTAGCCCCTCTCTCTGCTGGGTTGTTCGCCAACTGCAGGTTTCGTATGAAGGCCTCCAGCCTATTGTAACCTGGGATACCGTCCCATGGCGGGCACTCAGCCAGAAATGACGTGTCAACTGACAGGCTTTTCAAACATGGGATGGGACTGCGCGCCCACAAACTTATCCAGCAACAGATCCTTCATGCCTTAAAGGGAATGTGCCACCTTCATAACATGATTTTAACTGAGATAGCTAAGTTGTAAAGCAAGTCGGAAAACCCGGTACTCAATATATCATTTGTCCTGAAACTCAAAATTTCCGTTGAGAAAAGCTAAAAACTACCGGAAATGTACCCCTCAAGGACAATGTCCAGGTGATTTCCTTTGATACAACAGCGTCCAACACCGGGTGGCAGTACCGGGTTTTCCGACTTGCTTTACAACTTGGCTATGTCAGTTAAAATCACGTTATGAAGGTGCCAAATTCCCTTTAAGGCATGAAGGATCTGTCGCTGGATAAGTTTGTGGGCGCGCAGTCCCATCTCATGTTTGAAAGCCTGTCGGTTGACACGTCATTTCTGGCTGAGTGCCCGCCATGGGACGGTATCCCAGGTTACGATAGGCTGGAGGCCTTCATACGAAACCTGCAGTTGGCGAACAACGCAGCAGAGAGAGGGGCTAGGCTGATAAATTACTATATCGGTTGCCTTGCTAAGAATGAGGAGAGCCGACAGCAGTGGCGGATTTAGCCGGCAGGTTTGGGGACAAGCCAAAGTCGATGAGAAAAAAACGTCACGCGGTGATAGCATACCACAATTTAACTAAGCGGTAAGCTGTGGGGGTAAGCTGAAGAGTCAATAAGCAGAATAAAAAAACGTCGCCGGGTCAAAGCTGTAGCCACAAGATGTTTGTTTTGCTATCCAGGGCTCAATTTTTGCTCTGAAGTTGGGTGGCTTGGTTTAAAGTTGAGAGTTCAAGCACCAAAACCTTGCTTGTAGACTAAAAATGAGTCCGGGCAAAAACGAGGTCGACAGCTTTGGGGAGGGGGTGCAAACATAGTATTGCCCCTAGATTTTCTGTTTTGGGGGAATGTATTCCCCCCAACCACCACTGGCCAACAGCACCTACTGCAAGTTGTAGAGCATCGCCACCAGCCGTTTCCCGACACTAGGAAATCAGTTCTGGCGTACACCTCTGGCCAGGTACCCTCCAGAAGGATGTTTATATGTAGCAATGAACTTTTGTTCCATATTGAATAGCGTGTATGTGTCTTGAAACTGTGTCTTTCTAGTCTAGGGATCAATAATAATGTTATAGAACAGTGTTTTGCCTGACCATACAAGGAAAACAACCAGATATTCGGACCAGGGTTGTGTACCTTATAACACAATATGGTTCTATGTAAAACAAAGAACGTGAAGTACCTAATTGTAGTGGAAATACGTCGGAATGCCATGTAAACAATAGATAAAAGATAGTTCTTACAAAACATAGCCAAAAAGAGAAGAAAATATAAGACACACTACGCTGTAGTCCTGCATTACGATGGAAATACCGAAATAGTTCGTGTTCAAGCCGTTGCAGTCTCCATAGGGAGCTATGGGTAAAACTTCAAGCGATTTGCGCTGAGGTCAAATATTAATTTAAATACCTGATTTTTGCACAATTTCGTTTCAGGTCACACTCAACGGGAAAAAGAAAGGTAAACTCCAACTTCTAAAACTTTGTTAATTTTGGGACACCCTAATGTGGCACCTTCGTAACGTGATTTTAACTGAGATAGCAAAATTGTAAAGCAAGTTGGAAAACCCGGTGCTCAATATATCATTTGTCTTGGAACTCGAGATTTCCGTAGAAAAAAGTTAAAACCTCCCTGCAATCAGAATCAGAATCAGAATCAGTATCAGTGTATTCGACGAAGGTCCCGCCATTACAGGGGCTTTTCACTTGTCACGTCATTGAAGTAAAAAATCCGCGCTCATGCAACAAGAGGGAAATAGCAAGAAAACAAACACACCTAGAACACACACATGTCCACTCACTCACTTACAAACATCATACAACATTCAAAAACTTCGTCGAAACATATCACCCATGACTAGACAATGAAAACGGCTGACTAGTTGCTGGTTGTTCCTAACAGTTAAGTGTAAAATTCAAGTGATGTCGGTTCTGGCTAAAATCATTTGCTTTAGTGCTTTGCAAAAAAGTGGGTCATTAACATTCAGACCAGTGGAATTGAGAAATTGAACGCCACGAAAGTTGAGTCTACGGCGACCACTCTCTGTTCGAATCTGTGGAAGAGTGAAAAGACCCGCTCGGCGCGTGTCGTGATTATGTAAATTAGAGGCTGGCGGGCCTATGGTCGCCAGTAGCTGAGGCGGTGAACCAGTCATAAGTATACGTCGCACAGCACATGTAGTTTGGTATTCGACGAGTTGCTGGGCTGTGAACCATCCTAATTGAGGTAAAACATCAGAAATATGTTCGCAGCGTCTCCGACCAGTCACTACACGCGCACAGAAATTTACCCCTAGCAGCAGGCCACAGTTGTCATGACTGTTGGTGTGACGACATATGCTGACGTCACGATGAACATCAGTCAATCGAAGCCCTTGAAGCGTTTCAAGTATGGTATTGGTTGCCAGATCATGACATCATCCACAGGCAGATATTTATGTATTTTCCTAGAGGAGTATTTTGAAAATCAAAATATTGTGCTTATTGTACATTTTTTTCAGAGAAATCATGAGTGGTTTAATTATTTTTGGCTAAAAGTACGCCTAATTACACTAAATTCCAGGATTCGACCAAGGTGCCAAATTCCTTTTAAACTGCCGTACAAACTTGCGTCTGTTGGTCTTGTGGGGACTGTTGCTCCGCTATGATACCTCACTTCATCGATCGAGTGCATTGTTGAGGTCAGTACGGCACAATACCCTGGCATCGCTACCATTCCGTCTCCTATCAATCCCTTTTTTCCTCACGAAATTTTCCTGAAGATATCCCGTCCCGTCACGTTCAAAATGAAACCAGAAAAATAATTTCCCGTTCCACCCCATTCCATACACGGTGCAAACTCACTCAAAATCGGGTGCAACAGTTCAGTTCAGCCTGAATGAAACACAACACTTAAAATTGATCCCTTTTGCACCAACGCACAACACTTCCGAAGCTTGTTCCGACCTATCTTCAGCTGGAGACAATCGGACGCCCCCTGCAGCCGACACAGCATTGTCCCCCGGACCATTCTAGCGCGCGTTTGTAAACATCAGCGAGTGTCACAGCTGATAGGTGGCACGGTATTCGGCCAGCAAGCAGCCGTCCACGCCAGCCCAACACAAACACTCAGAGTAAACCCAGCACCAGAGGTCTGCATGGGCCCAACAACCAGATGAACTCAACGAACATGTCTGGAATGTGCGGTCACGTCACCACGCCAGGTGAAGGGAGCTCACCTCTAGAAGCATTTCATTTGGCACCAGCGATAACAGGTGTATCCATAACATGCTCATATCACAACCCACCGGGTACTAGCAGACGGTGCAAGCTCGTACATCACCTGTGACATCCCTAGTAGATTTTTTGTGAAGTGTACGATCAAATTCGGAGAGAATCAGTTTTTTCCAAATCCCTGCCAGAGTTGAAAAGTGATCTCCAGATGGACAACTCAGGCTGCTAATAAAAAACTCGATTCCAAGGAATATGTAAATATTTTCACATTTAAAATGCGACCCTTTGGTGACCACAAGTTGTGGTAGCAGACATTTTGTATCAATGACCTAGAGTCAGGTATAGACCAAAACATATTCATGGATAATTCATGGAGAAAACGGGAAGACCTAATAATAGTTCTAATTTTGTAGAGACTAGAGACGGCGGGCAGGGACGTGGGGGTCGGGGGGCATTGTGGGCAGATGTCCCCCATCAACTTTACAGACGTGGGGCATTGCCCCACAACTTTCGGGACGAGAAAGCTTTGGAAAAAAGCATCCCATGAAGTTCGAATTCATAGGTTTCAAACAAAATGTTTCTTTAGAAGTCTGCGTGCAATTTCCGTGGCACGCACTGCTGCCGTTGTTGATGTCTGGGGCATTTGCAATATTTTCCAGTTGACTGTTCACTCTCCAGTGAGGTCGCAGTGGGATTCTCTGCTGATGGAACCCCCTACATCTAAAAAGGTTTGCTGCTGGGTAAGTTTGGTATTTCACTTTTGCATGTACAGGTGTTTCAGTTATTGCTTCGTAGATTGAACTTAGTCCTGCTGAAGGGGGCGCGGTGGTGGAGTGGTCAGCATAGCTGGCTTCCACGCAGCCGACCCGGGTTCAAGGCCCGGCGGCTTCCCTGAACAAGGAGCAAGCTGGCTCCCGAGCAACCCTTCCAACAGGGGAGAGTTGGCGATGCCATATGACCCTGGCAGTTGGTGCGTCGATAAGCCCCAATAATTATTATTAGTCCTGCTGAAGTTATGGGAATGAAGAATAAGGTTGGAATTTTTGCCGGAAAAGGGGGTTTCTGCCGCCAGTCGGTTTTAATACGCACAGTAAGGGGGCTCGGCGTCAAGGAGAAGGGTCATAAAGTACTCATCTGAGATCCAAAAAACCAAGACGGTCAGGGAAAGGCCGTTTGGGGTATGTGAAGGTGAGGGTGATCTACAATATATCCAGTTTCGTTGACATAGGACAATATCTTCAAGGTCAAACGAGGTCGTGAATGTCAAATCTGAGCCGTGCTGGAGATTCATTGCCGGACGCAGGGGGCCAGCCGGGTTAACCTGGTAAAGACCAGTGGCTCAAACCACTTTCACTTGGCTGCTGCCAAACCTGATAAAGACAAATTCGCCTGACTTGCACACATTTGAAAAATTTTAATGCTCCCTTTTTCTGGCATCAGCTTCCTCTGCCGGAAGTGTATATATGTTACAGGGAGAGTGCGAAATCCGGGAGTTCGCGAACTCCCTAGGGATTTCGCGAAATCACTGACCAGCCAGGGAGTTCGCGAAATCCCTAGGGTGTTCGTGAAATCCCTAGGTGACCAGGGAGTTCGCGAAATCCCTGGACTTAGAAGTCAGGGAGTTCGCGAAATCCCGGATAAACACTCAGGGAGTTCGCGAATTCCCTGACATTTAGTCAGCTCAAGGATGACTAGCTAGCATTGCGGACTATTGTTCTTATGATTTATTTCAAACAGTAACCGGACATTTTCCGTAAAAATCACGTATAAGGGAGGTTTCAAGCTAAATATTAGGAAGGTTTTAAGCTAAATATAAGGAAGGTCATAATTTTATTGGTGAGGTCGTAGCGATACATTTATCTAGTTTCGCTGATAAATATCGTACTGCAATGTAAAAGTTCAGTTGCTGCTGATTGCAAATGTGGATCGCGGGAGAGAAAGACACTGGCCCCTGGCGGTTCCAAAACGCCCTGGTCCACTTCTAAAATTTTGTTTCCCACACACTCCCCCACAGAATACCCTTCGCCTTCACTGTTATTTGGTACTTGGTTATTTTATATTTATGATATATGTTATACGCGGATATAGGGGGACAAAGGGGGCAGGTGCCCCGCCCCCCCGATCGACCCTCGGCGCCCCCTGAAATGGTCACGTCGCCACTTTGAAATATCGCTTTCCATTCCTCGTCCCTAGGGATGTAAGAATCGGCGCCCACCGATAGGATTTTGCGCCCACCTGATAGGTTTTTTTCGGTAAAAAAGGCACTCCCCTGGTCCGGATAGCGCCCCCGCCCTCTCCCCCCTCCCCGGAAGATTCCCCCCCCGATCGGCAATCCTGGATCCGCCTATGATAGATCTGTATATTTAGTATTATACATATGCAGTGCATGGAGTCAGTATAACTACCCAAGTATTCAATAAAAAGTGGTCTACGCTATCACCATGTTTCATAATTATGTGACGCTACGGTTATTTTATATCAAATCTACATCACAGAATAACGTTACGGTATTTTGTGTAGGTTGCATTATTATGGAATTTTACCTACGGATACGATAAAGAAAATGGTACGAAATCAATGGCTTGATAACTAGAATAAATCTGGGTATAACATAGTTCAAAAAATGGCAGAAATATTTGCGCTACTGAAAAATGGAATAAATGCTCGGCAATGGCGCAACGCACTCACTTTTGAGCAAACCACACCATCCGAAGAAGAATGTGCCTGACGCTCACATTTTTGAAAACTCATCACGTGTCTTTTAGCTGGTGGTGTCGATGAGGTGCCGGTCACCGAGATCAATTGCAAAGTCTCTTATGACTATGCCTTTTGATGGGTTAAAATCATCACAGTCAAAAACGTTTGGTATGAGTCTGAAACTAGTTTCGCGGGATGCAATTTTTAAGACGCGCAATGCCAGGGGTCTGAGCCACCTTCACCATGACGAGGGGTGGGTTACGCCCCCTAAAATCTAATAACTACGCTAGTTAGCGGAAAAGTAAATGACGTTAAGCAGCACAACCTAAGCTTTAAAGGAAGTGTTCTATACATTCTTTTGTCGGGTAAAATCTGACGGCATTGGAAGCCAAAAAATGGCTTAATATGGATATGATGATATAACTGAAATACAGTTCTTCAGTCCTACCATCTGATGTAAAAGACATACAATATATAAGGATTCACTGTCTGAAGCTTTTCTGCATGCGACGTCGAATGATTAATAATGTGACTATTCTAGGTTAAAGCTAAGATTTGACCTGGCCTTGGATCAGGTCAATATCGAATTGGGTCAGAATGTATATCATTAGAACTGCAGAAACAAGACAGCCCCAATGATACCAAAATATACAATTTAGCTCCGTTCCCAACAAAATTATTATGTTTGAACCATTTTACCGATACTTTTCCAACGGTGTCATCATGACTCATAATTGACCTTAGGTCATCGACTTCAGAAATCCTAAAAAAAATTATGTGTACTCAATTGGCCCCTTATTCAATACGAATTTTAGATTGATAAATTAAGCTGTTCCTTGCTCATGTTTTTTTCTTTTTTTTTGGAGATGAGGTCACTTAACCTGCACGGATGTCCTGACCTGAAATGACCTGAACCGAAAATGTTGACAGGGATTGTAAAAAGCTTCAGGAAAAACTGTACTGGGTACAGCAGCGCTGTGCGTAGCCGTTTTCAAGACTTTGTGAAAAACCCAAGGGGTATGGTTACCCAACCCCCGCCCCGGCCATGCACGTACTCGGTACGAAGTCGGTCAGGTGCACCAACTGTAAGTACCATTACAGACTAAATTCTGAAGCGCTTCTTTCCAACTCACTTATCCAGCATCCGCAGAGAGATCATTATCATATCACAACCCTCATTACTACACAAAAGAGAAATGCTACTTATCTGATGGCTATTTCGTATTACAATCTGGGTAAGGAAAATACAATAATGCTATATTATTTTCTGCATTAAGTTCATTAATGTATTCCAAAACTTTGGCCAGTCTTTACTCGGCTATACTAAGATAAATTTTCAGAGCTGCAACAACGAAATAATTATTCTGCAAATTAACTTAGACCATATCTCTGTTTTCAGTTTATCAGCATACCAGAAGCGTTATACAGTTTCAGCTATAGCTGAACATAGGCAAGCCGACAACTATAGTTGTCGGCATAAACAAGATACGGAATAAAACAATTTTTACGCATATTTGCCATGTGCTATCTCATTGCCTGTTGTCATGACCGTGGCTGGAGCACTTAAGCTTGAAGTGCATTTGCTAGCCCGCCGGAATCGACAATAAAATTTCTGAAAACCTTGGCAATGTTCAAACGATGACAGGCGTGCCGCTTCTTACACCGAGAGCTTTTTTCGAGGCCGACACTTCCTCCTGAATCAAAATATTGTTATTGGAAAATTTGTGGAGGTCCATAGTACATTCCAACATAGAAATAGCTAAAATAGACATTTGTGAAAGTATACCAGCTCTTTGTCCGTTTCTTTCGGCATAATACTTCCCATCAGGAGTTTGCTTTGTTAAGGAATCAAGATATTCATTACAGATGACAAGGAAAAAAGTAGTGGCATCTCTAGTTTGTTTTGAGCCCCCCCTCCACACCTACGGTTCATATTGCATAGACCATGCACCTCGAGGAAGGCTAGTGACCCGAATAGTTCGTCAGCGGGCACAAGGACCCGGTGTGAGGTAGAGCTGAGGGTGTAAAATTAATTTTCAAAAAATAAACATCAGGTAGACATAAACTCAAGCAAAATACATCATAGAAAGAGAAAACATGGACGGGGAGTGTAAAACCAGATCACTGAAGGATCAGTTCTTCAGATTTAAACTATATGACATTTTGGCATGTTAGGGATTTCGCGAAATCCCTGAAAAGCATTCAGGTAGTTCGCGAAATCACTGAAGTTTCAGTGAGTTCGCGAAATCCCTAGGGAGTTCGCGAAATCCTGGTCGGCCAGTGATTTCGCGAACTCCCTAGGATTTCGCGAACTCCCTGGCTGGTCAGTGATTTCGCGAAATCCCTAGGGGAGTTCGCGAAATCCCGGATTTCGCACTTTCCTGTAACATATATACGAAGAATGTATGACTTTATAGTTATCCGATACGGGAACATTCTGCAAATAGACCTTATATTATAAAAGTTGAATCTAGGTCTATAGTGCTTTGAAATAGACCTACGATTCTACCTAAATACTCAAATGAGCAAAAATTTTGCGGAAAATAGATATTTCTGGTGCGTTGATAGATTCGCCGCATACTCGTATCCACATTCATCTGTAAGCGATAAAGCTCACCCATTAACCGTTGCCCAGAGGGACGGTTTTTAAACAACCCTTTCGTTTTTCTGGCGGCACAAAAAACGGTGGTGCGAAGCGCCGCTGTGCTTGGAACACCCTACCCGTGCCCAATTCTGCAATTTTATCAAAATTGTAAGGTCTTGTCACCAGTGCAGGTGAAGTGACCTCACCTCAAAAAAGTTTAAGATAACATAAGGGTGGATATATAACAAGATAATAACAGGGTGAATATATCCAATTGAAACCAATCTAGCCAATCTATCCAAATGATAAAATGAGCAAGCGAAGAAACAAACCTGGAGCAGATTTTGAAATCATTCATTAGGCAATCAGAACAATCTCGATACCTCTTTAACCCGCAACATTTAGACGCCTTCTCAATCTTACATAAAATCTGAGTTCGCCTCAATGTCACATTTTTCGCGGGGACCAGTGCCGAGACTAAGGTAGATGTTGCTAGGGCTAATCTAATCGTCCGGTGCCGAGACCGAAGTTTTGAGAAAGGTATCAATATTTTCCAGTTCTCTATTAAGGCTTAAGCCAAATGGGGAATTCCAGCTAACGGCGGCGCCCGGCAGGGTTAAGCTGTTACAGCTAATGAACTGGCCACTTCCGAACGGACAAAATCGCGTAAATGGTGTTTCTTTACTGACGAACACCTCTGCCAGATTGATCAATTATCAGACACTACTTAGCACATGCCTGAGACTCCGCGTCTCGATATTTACCTTCTCGATCGCACTCCTCAATCCCTTTAGTCCATTCCATGGCTGTTTTCAGCTGCAATCTTACAGAGGAGGATCTGAGAAATAAATATAGGAAGTGAGGACCGCGTGAATGCTCCAAAACTTATCGTCAAATATTTATATCTATCATTGAATTCGAAATATGTGACTGCATGACATATGAATCCGGTAAGAATATGTTTTAGCTCCATGGCTATCATTTTTATTGTTTTATTTAATTTTTAGGAATGTGTTTTGTTTGTGAATGGGAAACCCAGCCCGTAGAAAATGCACCAAATAAATGAAATGACAGCCAAAGTAAGTGTGAAGCTATTTTTATACTACATATTAATCATAATTGATAAAATAAAAGAGCCAGACGTTTTAACCACACAGTCTCTTCTTAAGTATCTGAACGAAAAACAAGTTAAATTACACTGACGGATCAAGGATTTTGTCAAGGGGACAAGGGGGCCGGGGGGGACGAGCCTGAGGAGTGAAAATGTATCACCCAAAAATTATCAGCGTGGAAGAATAAAACGCATCTTACAAAACGTATATATAAATGCTTATTCTCGTGAAAACTACATTACAGTGAGGAGAGGTTCACGTTTACCATCAAACATACTTTGGGCCAGCAGGGTTTCGCCCAGAACGTTTATGACTGGTACCTAGGCACTGACTCTAACTGAAGCACGATGAGCAAAGAATACTTCGTTCATGACGAAAACTAAGGTTTCGTATCGACCGCATCCACATATCACAGTTGTCTTTTTTCAGATGTTTATACTTTATTCCGCAAAAAGACAGATTCGTTTAGTCGTTAACACATCGCAAATTACACATACAATATTCATATCCGAGCACTGACGGTGAGATCATATCAGAACAGTGTTAAGCAAGCAGAAAACAACCAAAGAATCAAATCAAGTTTTCGATACACGAGATCAAGAGATAAATCCTAAAGCAGAGTATCTTTGAGAAGTGTTTCATCGAAAAGTGCATACAGCTCACTTGTCTGTGTGTTCGTTCAGGCGTCCTTTCCACACTGCCGCAATGCGTTCAGTTTCCCTATCATTTTTTAATCGGCGCAACATATGTTCGACGCTGAGGTTCTCTTTACTGTTGACAATATCTTTCGCTATGATAATAACATGGTTCACAAACCTATCCTCAACACCTAAGATAGCTTCCTTTTTGCTTATTGTTAGCGTACCTAGTCCGTTCAACGAGTTTAGCCAAAGCTGTACTTCATCCCAAAACAGTCTCACGTATCTACACATCCAATATTTATGAATTGTGGTTTCCCGATAAATATTGCACCTCATACACATTTCAGTTTCGGATTTTCCCATTTTAAATAAAAGGCAGTTTTTAACTGTTAACTTTGTGACTACTTTGTATTGAATCATTTGAAGATACACAGAGTCTGTTTCTTTAAATATTCGTGAATATGTTTCAGGCCAATGGATATCGCCTAACTGGGCATCCCAATACACCTCCCATGTATTACTACTATTGCAGAACTTAGAATTTGTGATAAGACTAGAAATTTTTAGCACCATTCTTTTGCTTGACAATGAATGCTACATACGGATGAATTACCGGGCCGACTAGTTTGGTTTTATTACCTTCTCGCCAATCCCTAGGCAGGCTTTGAACAAGACCCAAAAAATCGAGATATGTTGCTTGCACGTTGAATCTATCCTTAAACTCTTCTAAAGTCAGCATTGCCCCTGTTGTACCATGTACAAGATCATTTAAGTTTTCTACTCCCTTGTGTCGCCAGTGCGGAATTTCGCTCTCTTTAAACTTTGTGTAATCCGAGTACCATATACTACAATTTCCAATGTCACTATTTTCTGTTGGGATGGCTGGTGTTATGGTTGCATGGGCTTGAAATGTCTCTTTCCAGAAGGGGTTGGTGACTTTCAATGCAAGATGCCTCATTGTTCGAGCATTTCGCTGCCAGATAAAAACATCCTTTGCAATTTCTTTGTCAAATAAAGTCTTCCACAGGTGAGAAGTGTTCATATACCTTCTACACCAGGTTGCTTTAAGGCAGATTATATAAGAATCAATGTCGGTCATGGATAAGCCACCCTCGCTGTACGGCTTGTAGAGACTACTTCTTATCCGATCAGATTTTCCTCGCCAAATGAATGAGAACATTTCTTGCTTAAGACTTTTTATAAATCTATCATTTGGCCTGGGCAGAGCCGTGAAAACGTGTGTGAAAATTGGAAGAACCAATGACTTCAAAAAAACTATTTTACCTTTAATTGTTAGATATCGATTTGCCATCCTTTTAATATATTCTTGACCCGTTGTAACCTGTTCTCAAAGTTTTCAACGAAGACGTTTGCATGATCATTTGCAAATATACTCCCAATACTTCGGGCTTTTTAACCCACTTAAGATGCAGGTCCACACAAATCGGGTCTTTATTTCCTACCCCCGCTCCCGCCTAGAATGCCTCACTTTTACTGATGTTTGGTTTTAATCCAGAATACTTGACAAATATTCCAAGATAGTTAAAAACCTCCCTGCAACTATTTATACTCCCATCCAATAAACATAGCGTATCATCAGCAAAACAAGACAGCTTAAATTCCGTATCATGAATTTTGATATCTTTAATCCCTCGGTTCATCTTAATCTTTTCCAGTAAACACTCAATGACCAAAAGGAATACATAGCAGCTTAAGGGATCCCCTTGTCTGCATGATCTCTCAAGATTTATCCTGTCGGATATATGGCCATTGTAAACAAGTCTAGAAAAAGCTCCCACATAGAGCACGTCAAACCATTTTATCATCTTATCAGGAAAGTTTCTCTTTTTAAGGGTTTCTCTTACGAACTGCCAGCTCACGGGTTAAATGCTCCCTCAATATCCAGGCTCAAAAAGAGAGCAGACTTGTTATTTGTTTTCAGGTGGTGCAGTATATCATAAGTTAGACGTGTGTTATCGCCCGCAAATCTTCCGTGTACAAAAGCTGTCTGCTCGCAGCTAATGACGCTTGAGATTACTTTTTTGAACCGATTCGCAATCGCTCCTGCTAGGATTTTATAACTGCTGTTGAGGCGAGTTATTGGACGGTGGGATTTGATCTCGTCCCTAGGGTTCTTGGGTTTAGGCAGAAGAGTAAGTATTCCTTCGCGCAACGTTAAGGGTAGCCGGCCTTTTATGTAACTTTCCAACGCCATGCGTAATAAAAAATGTTTAAGATCGCTCCAAAAGAATTTGACAAACTCTGCAGGGAATCCATCAGATCCCGGTGATTTATTATTTTTCATGTTTCTCAGTGCAGATTCTAGTTCGCTCATTTCAAGAGGAACATCTATCATTCTTTTTCTTTGTCTGAAATTTGTTTCACTTCTAACTCTTGCAAAAATGCTTCTAATTCGGTTTCATCCACAAGATGTTACTTGAATGTCCTTCGGAAATGTTCTACAAGATATGCAATTATGTCCTTCTGTTTGGTTAAGCTATCTGTCCCCACCGTAATTGCGGGAATCTGCTTGTTTGTAAAATTTCTTTTTTCCAATCTCAGAAAATAAGATGTCGATTTTTCCCCAGCTTCCTGCCATTTAGCCCATCTACCTTTTGGCTGCGCAAATTTTCTAACCTAATTCTATAACGTTCTACTTCATCCAAAACATCAGTGCTGGTGTTCGAATCTAACTCATCTAACTCAATCTCAAGTTCTGCTATTTTTCTTTCTAGCACACTCTCTTCGCTTCTTGTCTGTCGAGCTTTGTGTATGCAATAAGATATTGTCTCTGTTCGAATATTTAATATGAGAGCTTCCCAGAAGCTAGAGTCACTAATTACAAAATCCACTTCCCCAGCATGGTTTTCCACAAATTCATCACTATAAACCGGTATGGCATACTGGTGCACTGTATGATTTA
Source organism: Lepas anatifera (assembly GCA_034440635.1). Taxonomy (NCBI): domain Eukaryota; kingdom Metazoa; phylum Arthropoda; class Thecostraca; family Lepadidae; genus Lepas; species Lepas anatifera. The sequence goes on from JAOTON010000263.1 coordinate 456,652, forward strand.
TGGCTTGCTTTATTTTTAACACAAACTCGTAGTCTTTCAGCAAAGATTGGTTAAATTAAAAAAAACCTTGCCCTCTGGGCTGATCATCAACATTTAAGCTCATGGTGAGCATTGAGTGATCGCTTCTATAAGCTGGCTGAATCTGGCAACTCGCAATACGAGCAGAAAGAAGCTCAGAGGCAAGAAAGTAATCAAGACGATCTTGCTTTATGTCGGGCCGCCTAACGCGCCATGTATACCTTTTTTCATTGCTGTGCATGGTACGATAAACATCAGTCATGTTGTTCTCTTCCATCATTTTGATTATGCGATTTCTCGCCCTCATGTTGTTTTCTCGCGCATAATTATACGTGTCAAGCTCTCCGTTTAGAGCTACATTCAAATCACCTGCTAAAAGCAGAGGCGTGTCCTGACCAGCTGTTTGCAGACACAGCTCTTCTAGTCTACTATAAAATTCAGGACAGTCATCGTTTGGGCCATAGACAGAAGCAATCACGACATCAAAACTCTCATTAATTTTTGCTTTTGTAAGCAAATAATTGCCGTCTTGGTCTACAATCGTATTCTGAAAGTGAATGTCCAAATTTTTTTGTGAAAATAGCTACGCCCCTTGAATTGTGCGTATAAGGTGCAACATCCGTTCCCCACATATTACGAAACGAATTTTCTTTGTCAGGACTGCAGTGAATATCTTGTAGCAAGTAAATGTTGAAGTGAAGCTTACGCAAGTAATTAAGAACATCTTTTCTCTTTCGGTAACTTCCCAGTCCCCTACAATTTACCGAGCAAATCTTAACTGCACTCATGTGTTATTTCACATTCAATGAATGAACAGCTAACAAACCTCTGTACTTTCCCAAAAACAGCATCATTTTAAACACGCAATCGTGCAGCGCTACACAACATTTGCACCGTGGATCGAATGATTCTTCACTCATGCAAACACGTACACACAGTTTATAGATGTAGCTTTTGGAGGTTTTCCCAATCGTCCACCCGCACGTTGTAGCCATGCTGCCTTTCCTTCAGAAACACTGATCCATGGCGGGTAAACACTGTATATATATCTTGCCCTTCTTCTTCAACGCCAAACACTAGTTGAATATTTCTTGCCTATAGCCCGTAAGGGACTCCGCTACATACAGCTCGTTTCCCCTCGCCATGTTTCTCAGACTTAGTCTTTTACTATAGATAAGGTCGCGCACTGATCCGTCACCAGACTTAACAAAACGGCAGTAGATTTTGCCGTTCGTGCGGTGTGCTCTGTCTATATCACTCCTTTGCATGTTCAGATCCGGGAAAGCTGCATTGAGCAGCGTCACCAGCGTCTCCTCCACATCCTCCCGCTGGCGTTGTCGAGTCGCTGTAGCCCCACCACCGCCGGCTGCTACCTCCGCCGCTGCTGCGCGGTCCGGCTGCGTTGGTGAGGCAGCCGCTGCCACCTGCGCGTAGCTCCCGCCGGCCGCCCGCTGCACATCAGCCGACCGCTCAGAAGCCCCTTCTCCGTCCTGACGACCAGCTGACTCCGCTTGCGCCGCCTCCCCTCCCCGTCACGGGGTGACCCTGGGCCAGCGACCGACCCGGTCGGAGCGGCCCGGGGCGGCGGTGACGTCATGGGCCGGCCGGCCCGAATGGCGGGTCCAGAGAACACCAGCGTTGGCTGGCGCGAAATCACTTCATTCTGATGGACTTTTCGCTGAAGCTCTCGCACAACATCTTCTCTATTCTGTAGCTGCTTTTTCATGGCCTCCATCTCTTCATTCTTGCGGTTAGTATGATCTTCGAGATCCTTCACACGGTCACGCAGTGAGCTTAATTCGGCTTTTATGGAATCTGCAATGTCTCTAAATTCGTCTTTCAACTTGGAAAACTCTTCTAATTTCTTTTCCATCATGTCTTTGATGGCTTCCATCTCTCCGTTCTCTCGTGACTCACCTGATACACGGCACCGCTTCTGGGGACTGGCGGATCTCGGCTGTAGCTGCTGGATTTTCTGCTGGACGAAACCCTTGCCCTTTTTCAAATGTGACATCACAACTAAAAACAAGAGCCGGTCACCCTATCTACATCAGCACCTTTCGTTTGTCTTCATCAAAATCCAGTCTTCGGCGCCCGCGCTCTCACAAAAAGACCTGACACGGCCGGGTCGGAGCGAGCCCCGGACACGTCCGCACGCCACCAGTGCTCAGGCGAGACTCCATATCACAGTTGTCTTGGCTAACATTTTCCATGGTCCGCTTTTCTATCCAAGGGGCGGATTTTAATTTCCTCAAGCACCTTTGTCTATCTAAGGGGCGAATATATTATCAAGGAGTGTCTTTGATATACGGAGTTGCCTTTTCTATCCAGGGGCGCCTTCGCTCTTGAGGGGCACTGCTGCAATACAGGGCAGCTGAAGATGGATAAGGGACACCTACTTTATCTAAAGGGAGCCTTTAACATAGGTGCTTGGTACACCTTAACCTTGACCTTTCATGTTCCATTGAAATAATGTAGTGTGCAATTTGGTACAAGTACTCTGAAACCTTAATGTTTCTGAATTCTGTCCGAGTTATTGTAGGGTCAAATTTTGCGATCAGTGTCTTACTAAGGCCCCGATGAAATTAATCTAGGAGGACTTGAAATCACAACTCAGACCAGCAATTGCCTCAATGACTGATGGTTTTGAAACTCATCCCTTGGTGTCCCACAAATCACGGATAAGGCCGCCCTGCTCAGGTCAGTTACCAGGTCAGGTCAGTTACCGGGTCAGGTCAGTTAGCAGGTCAGCTACCAGGTCAGGTCAGCTACCAGGCCAGGTCAGTTACCGGGTCAGGTCAGTTACAAGGTCAGGTCAGTTACCCGATCAGGTCATATAACAGGTCAGGTCATTCACCAGGTCAGGTCAGTTACCAGGTCAGATCATATAACAGGTCAGTTACCAGGTCAGGTCAGCTACCAGGTCAGGTCAGCTACCAGGTCAGGTCAGCTACCAGGTCAGGTCAGTTACCAGGTCAGGTCAGTTACCAGGTCGGGTATCTGACGGGTCTGCACGCTGGTTTATCAGGGTTCTCACGGTTACCGAGTTGCCTGCCGACCTTCACCGGGTAAATACTAGCACCATCTAATGGGAACCGATCCCATGCCTTTCTGCGCTGCCAGTACATGGCTTATGTGCACTAAGACTGAGTACAACGCTCTATCATCTACTTGTCCCTCCCCTGGGTGGCAAGCCACAGCCAATCTCATCAGCGGTGATTTTTTTTAAAGCGGTGGGGGCGATTGCTGCCAAGTGGATGCACTGTCCCCAACACAAAAATTATTGCCCCCCAACCGATAATAGCTTCCGTAGACGATGGCTCAGAACGCTCCTAATTTCTGAAACCAGATATCAATGAAATATTTGGGGACGAAGGACGAAGACGGTGAACCATTCAGCTCGGGGAGAACTAGCAAAAGGGAAAGTGAAAGGGGGTAGTTTCGAACTGAGTCACTAGGTCATGTACCCATCTAGACTGAAAACAAAATGAGGTCTGATGCAGGCTTAGCATTGTGTAGCGGGTTAACGTATGGTGTGAGGTAGACTTGGCGTGGTGTCGCGTGATAACATGTGGTCAGAGGTAGACTTGGCGTAGTGTTGCGGATCCGAGCCCAGTCAGGTATAGAATTTGACGCCCTGCCCTAGCTCAAACCTATGGCGTAGGCCCCAGCTCTAACACCGTATGACCTCAGCAGTTGGTGCGTGGTTAAACCTAAAAATGTATCATTGAGGTTGATATAAAAATTTAGTTTCGATATACTATAATAATTACACAGTTTTAACGCATAGGATTTCCAAAATTGGGCATGGTGACATCAATTGTATGTATTGTTCGAGACGACAACAATTCAATGTATAAACTTTACGGGTAAGTTGTACATTGTTGTGTTACATAGAACCAAGTACGGACGGCAAAACCAGAACAAAAACAGAGCGGTAGTGGCGAATCGAATTCCGAAAAAGGGAGAGCTGCGGGATCGTCAGCCCTGGGTAAGCCATTCACACTGACGAGCCTTCTCTGCGGTCAAACGCCTTGTGAGATCTGGCTCGATCATTTTTGTGATCATTGATTTCAGACCAGCGCTCATCTTATCTCTCACTTTGCTGCGAAAATTCCAGTTGCGGTTGAGTTGGTCTCTCAGCATCTTATTCAAGTTGCTGTCGTCAAAAGGCATGGAGGCGTTAACCATGATATAGATGATGACACCCATAGACCAGACATCGGACATTTTCGGGTTGTAAGGAGTGCCTTTGATGACCTCCGGAGCCGCGTATGCTGCAGAGCCGCAGTACGTGTGACTGAGTTCACGTTTACCTTCCGCAGACACGACATAGCGTGCGAATCCTAGATCAGCAATCTTGATATTGTTATTTTTGGTGATGAGCAGGTTCTCACACTTCAGATCGCGATGACAGATGTTCTGATTATGCATGTAGCAGAGGCCATCCATCATCTGCTGTACCCATGCACGTGTTCTCGCCTCTGGAATAACCCCATTCTTCTGAATGTAGTTCAGCAGATCTCCATTGTCCGCACATTGCATGAAAATGTATACCTGAAGCAAAATAGCCAATGGTGTCATCTGGCCCTGTTCTTAACAAAGACATCAAACATTTTCTAATCATTTTCTCCTCTTACAACCGATACAATCTTGTTTGTAACAGTTTTATTGAGCTACGTACATTATTTATTAGTATAATGTTCTGAGAAAGGAAAGACATAATCATTATATGCAACTTGGATCATAGTAATTTTCATGATTCTTGAATTATTCTTACCTTCATGTTCCTTTCAATGATACTGTGCACTCTAATTACATATGGGTTGTCCATCTTGGCGAGAATATCTAATTCTCTCGGGAAAAACTTTACCAGAAAATCCTTAGGAGCCACTGACTTATCAACAATTTTGCACGCTAATCTTTCAGATCTATCTCCGGTACGATATTCAGCAAGCCTAACTTTCGCATACGAACCCTGTCCCAGTTTCTTTCCCAGAAAATAGCCGCGTGTTTCGAGGGCTGCATCTTCAGAAGTCTTTGGCTCCACGTCCATCTTAGGTTAATTTAAGCCATCCGCGAGTCATGCATGAATGGACAGCATAAAAGTATTCAACATAATTTGATTCATATTCAAGCAATTTTGACTAATTTTGACAGAGACTTACGATGAATTTTGGGATGCCCGCTCCAGAATGCCTAAATGCCGGAAATATTGTGCTGCTTATTTTCTAGATGTTTGAAAAACGCGAAAATTTGTATGGCACACGAGAGAATACAAATGCATCTTTGGATTGCGGATGTCGATGAATATTATTTATATTATTATTATGAATATTATTTCTTTGGTGACGTTCTACATGACATGGAAAATATCAGCCCAAAAGTCTGTCAAGTTCTTTGTCCAATCACACTTGGTCGGCAGGGTGACAAATCGCACACAGCTTTGGACGTACCGACCAAAAAGCACCGATTCAACGATTTTCAATGGCCTAAATGAAAAAAAATGCCGTTTGGGGTGTTTCTTCAGACCACAGACCAATCTCGACAGTCTACGTCCTCCCTTCCCCCGCCCATCGAATTGTGTTCAAGCACGCACTGGATTGTGGGTTTCAAGATCCCTACGAATCTTATCATAGGGACATAGGGCTCAAATTTGCTCTTAGAGGGCCAGATTTATGGCTAATCGCCATAGAAGCCCCAAGTCGTGGTCAAGGTGCCCCAGGCGTTATTACAAGAGGCTTCCAAATCTTAATCCAGGTGTCTGTGTGTTGATCACAAACAGCAATAACAAACCAGAAATCTAAGAAACCCAAAATCGAAGTCAGGACCTCCGAGTGTTGGCTTCATAGGAGCTCAGAGGATGGGCAAAGAATTTACCAGGGTACATTAAGCAGGGGCGGATCCAGGATTTTTCTCTAGGGGCCGCAGCGCTGGGGGCGCCACTTTCATAGCCAGGGGGCACCATTTTTAGGCCGGCTGGGGGCGCCAAATTTTTTGTTCTTTACCCATTTAAAGTATTTTTTGCGAACTGAATCAGTTAACCTGCGCCCCGGTGGGCCTCTGGGTCACCTTCGCCCTGGTGGGGGTGTTTGAACACCCCCTCTCGAACTCGTCCCCTATGCAGGATAGCGAAAAAACGCGAACCCTGGTGGATAGCTCGTACAAATTCATGAAGACACCATATCCGTCACTTTTGGGCTCAGGTCAACATTGAGGTCATGACAGGTCAAAGAAGTTGGCATTTTGAGCAAAGCTGTTGGACTCTAGCGTCTGACAGCGTTGAGTTAAAATAATTTTGTAGACACTGTTCGCTCTCTCTCGTCACGGCGAATTGAATGATGTATAATATGAGCATACTAGGTCAAAACACAAATCACCTGACCTCACAACAGGTCAAGGTCACTTTTTAACTTAGCATAGTCCATATGACTATCAGTCGACTGGAAATAGCAATTCAAACGCAATGGTATAAACATAAAAGCTGTATCATCATTTCATGCAAAGTTATTGACCTAAGTCTGAAAACTGCTTAAGTAGCTTCGGATGACTTCTCAGAAGTCACAGGTCAAACATTGCAACATGAACCTAAAAGGGGCCTAGGATACTTCGATTTAGAGAATATGAAGATATTATCACCTTTATCTACACAAATACAGTCCATTTTCTGTTTTCCTCTGTATTTCCAATGGAGAGGTCATGGTCCGTATTTGACCTTATGTCATCGATATGAAAAATCCTGGAACTTTTTGGAGAACTCGGTGGGGCCATTATGTGTTATAAGTTTCAATCCGATACATTCACCCATTTCCTACTTATGCCACCTTCAAAATGTTTTGAGGTAAGGTTACTTGACCTGCACTGATGACCTGACCTGAGATGACCCAAGCTTAAAATTTTGGGGAAACTTGCAGAATCAATCAAGAATAAGGTGTGCCAAGTACGGTGGCGCTTCTCGTCGCCGTTTTTTTCTTGCCGCCCGAAAAATTGGAGGGGGTGTTTAAAAAGCCCCCACTGGGGCGGGGGTCAAAGAGGTAATTAGTTTCATATCTTCTTTAAAAAAATTGGGAAGCATAGCTTTGAATGTATCTAAAATACATCTCAGCAGTGGTAAAAAGTGAATGTATCTCTTTGGCGTTTATTTTATTGATGCACTGGAACCCACTGTTAGTAAAGACACTTTGGGACCCGGGAAGACTGCATGGGGACTATTTTCTCCCCAATTGGTGATCAAAATTATCTTCAGAAGCCCTTAACAGTTTGTAGAAGACCAACGAATATTTAGAATAGGCCCGTCTCGTTCAATGATCCTATGTTTGTCATTGGGGATTAGGTTTCTACAGGACATGTCAGATCAAATCCCGATACACTTTGGGAAGCCCCATGATGGTTACATGGACTACTGATTTTGCTTATATGATGATGATTAGCACACAGGGCCTTCACTAGCCATGAGGGTCTAATAAACCACTAGGTCAGAGCAATGATCCCAGTTCCCTTCAATCTGAGCTAGCCAGCCAAGGAGGATCTATGACTTAAGTTCATGGACTTTGGCTTACTTCAAGACCCCAGTTATTGTAAACCTTTCTAAGGCTATATTCCAATATTATGCCCTCCTAAGACTTGACTGAGACAAGCAACTTGCCGTATTTCAATGTGGTACTTTGACCTCCTTCCGTGCGTAGCCCCGCTCGACGTAGGACAAGCGTACCCTGGATGCAAAGGGACCAGTACCGACCTAGCCTACGCAGAATATCAGCATACCGATATAAGGTGTGCTGTACGATCACAATGCTGATTTGGCCCCACCTGCGCAGTGCGGGCGCATGCTGGAAATCAGAATAAAATATCGACGTGCGTGCGCCCATCATGGTGTGCCATTTGCGGCAGTAGCGGGAGTGCTACCCTCTGCTAAAGACTGGCGCATATATGAGTTTTACCTTTAGCCCCAAGATGACACTGCTATTCAAAGATGGGATGTTTTTGCCCCAGCTGGTGATGGGCCGCAGGGGCGCGCTGAGAATCATCAATTTAGGGGCCGTTTGATGTACAGGTTATGGAAACAACTTTGGCATAAAACCGATACTTCCAACCGAAAAATGGCTGCCCACCCGTCACAGGATTGTGTAATTCTGTTACCAATCGAGATTATATAGCCATACAGATTAAGACACCGCATTTCATCATTCGGCGTGTCCGTCCCATTACAGACGGTCCGAGCAGATTTGAACAAACACCGATGCCCCTGATGACATACCACAGGAGTCGCGGCTTAGGGTCTCGGTCAGGCCGGAGGACGTGAGGCGTGGGGGTGAAGGAAAGAGGGGAGGAGGAGCTGGGAGGGGATTTGAGCCGCTGAGTGCAAGCCGAAATAATTTCGAAAGAAAATCACGGCAAGTCATCCTCTCTGAACGGCTGGCAGGTCATTTAGCCTTTTACGATTAAGAGAAGTCCCAGCAAGAGCCTACACTTAACGCACGCCCCGGCAGGTCTCCGAGCCACCTTCACCCCGGTGGGGAGGGGGGTGAAACCTTCCCTCCCTCGAACTCGGCTCCTATGCGGGATAGCGAAAAATAGGGATGCGGGGTAGCGGGATAGCGAAAAAGCTGGTGGATAACTAAAAAAATCAAGAAGCATCTACATGAGCTATTTTTGCATCAGTTGAATATTTAAGTCATGGCAGGCCAAAGAAGGTGCCATGTTATTGAAGAGTTTATGGGCTCTGACGTCTGACAGAGTTGAGCTAGAGTCAATTTTTAGGCACCACTCGCTTCCTTTCGTTACAGCAAATCGAATAATGTATGACAGGACTATACGAGATCAAAGCAAAAACGACCTGGCCAAAGGTCAGGTCAATGCCATCATTTGGCATAGCATAGTCAATATGCATGTATCAATCGACTCGCAATTACAATACAAACGTAATCGTATCAAGATAAAATTTTTTTATCATATTCTCTTGCAAATGTATTGACCCAAGTCCGAAAACCTGCTTTAGCAGCCCCATATGACCTCTCAGAGGTGACAGGCCTAGAATTGCAGCATGAACCTAAAAAGGAGCCAGAGATATTACGATTTGAATAATGTGAAGGTATACCGAGCTGTGTCTACATAAAGTGAGCCATTTTTCGCCAAATTCCCGTTTTTCCCATGCATCAATGGAGAGGCCATGGTCCGTATCTGGCTCTAAGTCATCGATATAAAAATATCGGAATGTTGCTTGTAGCGCTCGGATGGCCCATCATGTGATGAGTTTCAATTGAATATACTAATCCTATTCTTGCTTATGACATCACAAACTTTTTTTGGAGGTTAGGTAACTTGACTTTCACTGGTGAACTGACCTGAGATGACCCGCCCTTAAATTTTTGGGAAAAGTTGCCGAATTGATGAAGGATAACGTGTGCCAAGTACGGCGGCGCTTCGCACCGCCTTCTTGGTGCCACCGGAAAAACCCGAGGTGATGCCAATGTATGGTTCTTGTTTTAGTTTGCTGATTCAACCAGTAACTCATCACGATCCCAAAATGAATAAAAAGTTATGCAGGCACTCTTACCAAAGTGGTTCGGTAAGAGTACACAAAAGAGGAGATTAGAGTAGGTACGCATCGGTACCTGGATCCCTAGGAACCGTTCCAACAGGGAAATATTTGGTGATGCTATATGACCCTGGCAGTTGTTGCGTTGATGAGCCCCAAAAATTATTAATACTGCAATGCTTAGCTTCCCAAATATGAATTATGCACTCTGTCCCGAGCGAAAACAAGTGCCTTTATCTCCTAAGCGTGCCTACTCTTGCACGATGGTCTAGTGCGTACTCTTACCGAACATGCATCTTTTGGAAGCAAGTCCTCTTGCAAATCTTAGCATGCATTTATCGTGGGCCCCAGTCCTGGGACACAGTTCTAGTTTATCTTTCTTACTGATTACAGACCTTAGGGGAGGGTGGGGTGGGTTGTATTAGTTTTTATTCCAGGTCAATTAATTTCGTAACTACTTGGGATTGCCTCGTAATTTTAATACCATCTTGTAGCTGCAGCCTTTGGCTTCCTTTTACCAATTAATCGTTTTTCTAATATTTACTGGTTTGCCTCCAACTTCCCGGCGAATGAACCTTTTCACTTGATACAACTTACCCTACCGGTTGAGTGAGTAGTATCACATGGTGGGTTAAGTGACACATCAGACGTTAAGTGACACCAAAACGCGACACATCAGTGTGTCACGTTTCGGAGACTGTGGCTGCTACCGGTCATGGCCGTGAGAACAGCCTTCAACGAATTTAAAATATAATTATAAACATGTATTTTATTGCACAAAACTATGTTCAATGCAATACGAAAATCATGGCAACGAAAAACGCAAACGAAACATCAACCGTCCAAGTGTAAAATTGACCCGTTTGGAACAAAGAAGCCAACACAATGTGTCGAAAGGGGCAAATTCTTGACTAGGTACCAGCAGACTTTAGTCAGGGCTAAAGACTGTTAAATATGCAACTGTTCAATCTGAAAAGCCTAAACGTATTAGTTATGGACTAAGTAATCCTCTGGCAATAGTTACGGGAAGGGTTGTATCAGGGATACGGATGAATTGCATGGACGTGGGAAGTGGGAGGTGGGGGGCGAGCAGAGGTGTCAGCAGGGGTGTCCCGCGAATTTATGAAGTGCAGGCAGGGATGTGGCCATAACTTCTCGGGACTTGTTAGACTTCAATTTCTGCTTTTCCTTTCATTCCATCAACGCGGCCTGTCTTGCACTTATTCTGGCGCGCAATTTTTACAGCAAAAATATTTTTACCTAATTTTTCGTCGAGGCTACATGTGATAATATAGTGTTTTTGGAGAAAATGAGTCTGTGGCGACACCCCTAATAAGCTGTAAAGGCAGCGTAGGCAGTGTGGGATGCCTACCCATTTAAACAGGTCCTAAATAAGCTCAGTTGGGCCAAGTTGTAACATGCCGCAAAACCCGGTACTCAATATATCTTCTGTCCTGAAACTCAAAATTTCCGTGGAAAAAAGTTAAAAGCCTACCTGAAATGTACCCCAAATGTACAGTCCCCGCAATTGAAATTGCCATAACTAGGCTCGACCGGTTTAGGATGGATATCTTGCATCCTATGGTGCCTATAGGTTTAGAAACGGGTGCATCATGTGTATTTTTTCAAGCGCTTTCCAGTGGTCACCATTATTTACTAATCTGACATCTGGGTGAGAAAATATTACACAATTACTGATTTTGCTGCTTTCTGATGGGGTAGTCTTCGGCTGACTTGCCACCGCCTCTGATAATCCCTGACCCTCTCGCCCATACCTGGACCACGTGACCTCACAGATGAATGGGCGGTTGGCATTGTGCCAGCTCATTCATCCCTCTCACAAATCTTGTCGTGTCTGAGGGGCACTGTATTGCAATTGCTCCCACTGTGTTGCTGTGTGCTGGACAACTGGCGTCACTGACCTGGGGCCCCGGTCAGTGGCAGAAACCACGCAATGCAGTTGCAGAACCACGAGTTGCTTTTTGAGGGGGAGCAATATCCAATAAGATGGGCACAGATGGGGCCAACCATCGGAATATATTTTGCTGCGGGGAAGCACACGAATTTTCCTCCTATATCCGTCCTTGTGCTTCGGTTGCGAAACATGTAAGCTGTCATTGGCTGCCGGACTCCCCTCACCTGCATGTTTATTTAGATAGGATTCTGGTAAAACGGCTGATACAGTGATACAACTTTGTTTGGAGGTTTCATTAAAATAATATTTTCAGATACTCGTCAGAAGAGGGGACAGTTGGAGCCATAGGTGGATCCAAGGGTAAAGGAATGCAGGTCCCCTCATTGACCCTCGGCGTCCCTAAAATGATCACAGCATTCCTCTAAACGGTCGATGGCACTTCCTGAAATGTCACTTCCACCCCTCCCCAGGATGCGAAAATCGGCACCCCGCCATAGGCTTTGGCACCCACCTGAAAGCTTTTACCGGCCAAAAGTGGCACCCAATTTGTACGGATGACGTCCCACCCCCGGCAAGGTGACCCCCATCGGTGATCCTGGATCCCCTATGGTGGGGGCAGGCCCCCAATTTTCATTAAACATCGCGATTTAAGAAACAATAGGAAAATCGGGCATTGTGTGGGCAGCATTTTGCGAAGGTCTCAAGAAGCCTGAACCTGACGAGTTTTTGTTTTTAGATGGGAAATTTTCTTGTCAAGGGTGACGGTTCACTGGCTCTATCACTGTTTCGTCGGTGGCGGCGATTATTTATTATGGGACAATTGCTTCCAACTAAATGAGCTTAATTCCGTCCACAGAGAATTTTTAAATTTCCAGCTTGAGAACCTTTGTAGAGTCTATTTCTCGGGAGCATAAAACTGTGCCCTCGCTTGACTAAAATCACGCAGTCGTCTCCCTCAACGAACGGCAACCATTGCTTTAACTGGGGAGGATTGAGTTTCCATGAACTGGCCTCTAGACTGACATCACACGGTGCAAGCTCGGCATAGCGTTTGCGATAGTCTCTAACAAAAATTGTTGGGGTTAGACGACGCTCCAGCTCTCAAAGTTATATGGCGTTACCAACTCTCACCCTGTAAGGAGAAATTTGGTGCATTTGATCATCATACCTATTCAGAGAATCTGCCTGGACATGAACCCAAGGAGTTGAACCCGGGGGAGTTGAGGGAATCAGCGCTAGGTTTCTTGCGGCCTTTTGGCAGCACCCTCACTTGTCGGAAGGATATGATCATATTTTATGCTGAAAATATTAGATAATTTGTAGCAGTATTACAAAGGTATAAAAGCCTATGTAGCAGCTTTAGCGGTGATAGTGATCGTTGTTGAGAGTATCATTAGCGGTAAAATTGGTCAGTGATGGATCTAGGCGGTAGTTTTGGTGGGACAAACAAAAATCGAAACGCAAGAAAAACGTCGCGCTGTGAAGCTTTTGCAACAATCTAAATAGCCGGCAGGTTGGGGAGGCGGGGAGTGGGGAGTAAATATAAGTCGAAAAGCAAAACAAACAGGCGTCACTGGGTGAAATATGTGGCCACAAAATGCTTGCTTTCGATATCCAAGGATCATTCATCCAAATACGATTTTAAATATCAAGAGGACCAGGCTCCAATATTCACACTGAAGTTGACTGGTTCTGTTTGAAAATGATTTCTTCAGTTAAGCACCAACACCTTGCTTGTGAACTTAAAAGGAGCCGGGGAAAAGGTCGACAGCTTGGGGAGGGGGATAACATTATGGTTTTGCTCCGAGCTTTTTCGTTCGGGGAGAAAATACGAATTTTCCCCTCCCCTTGGGTCCTCCATTAGAACTGGGTGCTGTTTGAGGGGTCTCGTTGCCACGTGCGACCACCGAGGGTAAAAGGGCAGTGAATAGTGAATGTTTCTCTGATGAAATCCACCAACTCGAGAGCTACTACTCTTCGAAATTTAGCACGACATTGGTTCCAGCTATTATTGATGTTAAAATTGTTCGATGTGTCGCTGAAATGAAAATATTTTGGGATAAATATTGTTTTACATATTCTGGTTGGGCGAAACCAGAATATTACCCGGGGACCTTGTAACCAAAGCCTACCTTTGGCGGACGCAGGGGGCATTCCGGTCATGGCCCCCAAAGCGCTGGAGGGGGCCAAACTATCTTTCCCCCAAACGCCGGAGAAATTTTTGAAAAAGGTGTGTACACTAAGCCTGTAGAGTAAAAATATTCGCTTCCCCTCCCCCGGAGAGCGATCATGCACTTGGAGAGGTAGCTTATACTAGATCTGTCGAGCACTGAAAAAGGTGCTTACAATAGGTATGTAGAGCAAAAATCTTCGCTCCCACCCCTTCCCCCCACAGGAGGACAGGCAGACATGGGTTTGCCCCCAAAACTCGGGTCTGCATACGCCCCTGAAGCCTACGCTGCTCCCTTGACCTGAGAGGGTATATTACCAACAAGACTAAAATTGGACTGGAAACGAATGTTAAGCTGGTCTGATTCTGGTTTAGCCGAGAGATTATTATCAGTATATTGTTTTGGGATTTCATTGAGTTTAAATCTTTAGCCTCGATAAATTTTTGAGAACTCCCGCAGCCTAATATTGAGCCCTTGGGCTAAAGGGTGTTTTAAGCTCGTGCAATCTTTCGAAAGCCTAGCTGGCTCAGGGCCCCTAACTATCGTGCATCCTTAGCTGCCATCTCAACTTAACGTATCTGCATTGGTTTTGGTCGCCCGGAAAGAGGCACATAAGCATTTATCACTAACTTTAAGAATTGTTGGGGTTTAACGACGCACCAACTGCCAGGGTCATACGGCGTCCCAAACTCGCACCCTGTTGGAAGGGATTTTGGGGATCAGATCGACTTATTCAGAGGCTCCGCCGGGACTTGAACCCCGGGACCGGTGGCTTAGAAGACAAGGGTGCTATCCACTAAGCCACCTATCCCTTATCACTAACTTTATACGATATTATACGTAATAAATAATTTTTGGGCTTATCGATGCACCAACTGCCAGTGTCATATGGTGTCGCCAACTTTTTACTGTTGAAAGATATCCCGAGAACCAGCTTGCTCCTTGTTCGGGAAACCGCCGGGCCTTGAACCCGGGTCGGCTGGGTGGAATCCAGCTACGCTGACCACTCCAATACATCGTCTCTAGCATTTAATTGGAATTGAAGACATCCTCTATCTGAATACTGATTTGTGCAAATCAGGATATATTTGAATATAAGCTGATGACCATTGTTGGTTGGCAGCCCCTACCAATGGTCCCCAGCCTTTGGAATTTTTCCTAACTGGCAAACAGTACCCATCTAGCTCGAAATACCTGAAGGCCTTTCCCGTTTGGCAAGGGCTAATGTGACCTTTGAGGAAGGTCGTTATGAGCACATAACCAGGCAAGCAAGGGCAAGGTAGGAAACCGAAGAGCCTAATAAAGAAAACATTAGCTCTTTTTCGATTCATGTAATGTTCCCTTTGTGCCCATCTCCCAGCAACATGGAGTTGGCGACACTATATAGCCTCAACAGTCGGTATGTGTACCCCCAAGCTGCTTTGAACCCATTTTCTTCCTTTGTCCCTGGAAAAATGCGAAACAAGCAAGACCTGAATGTGTGTATTTCGCTCTGGACACATGAGCAACAAGAAAACAGTGGAATAAAATTCAGGCAGAATATCTGCTCCTAATTTCGAAACATTTCAAATAAATATGAGGATTCAGTACTTGCAAGTCGATAGTTTTAGTCATTTTTAGTGTAGTGGCAGGTTTCGACTCATTACCTCATGCATTTATCTACCATTTTTTGTGATTGAGACCCCATTAGCCAAACGACACTTTTTCATGTCCCTTCTTGTTCTTCATAAGGAGTTTTAGCGACCTAGCGTTCATGAATTGTAGCCAAATATGTTAATCATTTTCATTTTAACCATTTTCTGGTCCATAAGTCCTGATTACCATATAATAAAGAGATATTTATTTATTTATTTTGCAGCACAATGGTGACAATACTATCAGCATAATTCACAACAGGAACAGACACCCATAGAACATGCATATATGTTAAACCTGATAAACAATTTGAATTCAAACTCACCCCACAACCCCAGGCCATTCCATTGATAAGCTAAGCGAGGAATAAAAAGGAAAAATATGCCCATATACATAATTTTAATCGCCTTGGTGCTCTTCCCGGACCCCATCCTCATTTTTGGCGAGTTATTCGGAGCCGATTTAAATGAGAGACTAGTCGACTTACACCAATTTATGGTTATCAGCCTGACAACTTATAACTGTAAATTGATAACAGTTCAGGTCAGGTGAACGAGTTTTAACGTGATTTCCACGCCCATGTGGGTCATTTTTGTTTTTCTTAGATAAGAACGACAAAGCAAGGAAAAACGCGACTCCTACAGCAGGCCATGGTCGAGTTTCCTCCTCATTCAAAGCTCTTCGAAATAAAAAATTTCCCAGATATCGTCTAGTTATTTTGAGATCACGTCAGTAAAGACGCTACCAGGGATCACCAGAGGTCATAGTTTCGAGCTTGTTTGTGCTCATATCTTTAGAACAAGACGGCAAGGAGCTTCCAGCGCCATTTCTATTTTTCGTATCACCTTTGCCTCTTGAGTTAACAGGGGAAAGGGAGATGGACTGACGCCCCACGTCGTAGTGGGTGCGAAAAGAGGCCAGGTGGTGTCTGGTTGACATACTTGGCTTATTATCCCTTGCACCTGACTGGATTCAGCCAAATCAAAAATTTCTTGGCCTCGTCTTCACCCTCCCCGGAGGGGGGGGTCTGAACACCCTCCCTCAGATTTTTCCGACTGTGTATAAAAATGCCGGCGCGAAGCGCCGCCATAATTTGCGCACCCTATCCGTAATTAATTCTTCAAAATTTTCTAGAATTTTACGTTTGCACCATCTCAGGTCAGGTCAACAGTGCAGGTCAAGCTACCTCAACTCCAAAAAGTTTAAGATTTCATGAGTAGGAACGGTGTGAATCTGTCTTCTTAAAACTCATATCACATAATAGCCCCATCAATTAGCGGAAAATATATTCCGGGATTTTACATATCGATGACCTAGGATCAAATACAGATCATGACCTCTCCATTGGAAATGCATGGGAAAACAAAAATTGAGGGAAATTGTTTTATTTCTGTTGATATGTAGTTGAATACCTTCACATTCTCCAAATCGTAGTAGCTTAAGCCCCTCTCCAGGCTCATGGTGCAAGTTTGGACCTGTGATCTCTGAGAGGTCATCTTGGATTGCTTAAACCGCGCCCCAGTGGGCCTACGAGCCATCTTTGCCTGGTGGGAGGGGGTGTTTGAACACCCCCTCGAACTTGGCCTCTACGTGGGATAGCGAAAAAGCGAACGCTGTTGGATATTTCATACAAATTCATGAAGAAATTACATTTGTCACTTTTTGGCTCAGGTCAATTTTGAGGTCATGACAGGTCAAAGGAAGTGGGATTTTGAGTAGAGTTTTTGGTATCTAGCGTCTGGAGAGTTGAGTAAGACACCATTCGCTTCCTCTCGTCACGGAAAATCGAATGATGAATCAAATCGGAAAATCGAACGAGCCATACTAGGTCAAAACTTAAAAATGACCAGACCTCAGCTCAGGGTCACTTTTTAACCTAGCATAGTCAATATGCAATCAATCGACTCGCAATAGCAATCTGAACGCAATGATATCAAAATAAAAGCTGGATCATTTCATGCAGTTATTGACATAAGTCTGAAAACTGCTTAAATAGCCCCAGATGACCTCTCAGAGGTCACAGGTCAAAAATTGCAAC
Organism: Lepas anatifera; assembly: GCA_034440635.1. NCBI lineage: Eukaryota > Metazoa > Arthropoda > Thecostraca > Lepadidae > Lepas > Lepas anatifera. Next base: position 473,967 of record JAOTON010000263.1, read on the forward strand.
AGGAGCCTGGAAAGGGTCCCAGGATACTACGATTTAGGGAATATTGAGGTTTTCTCAGCTGTTGAGTACACAAATACAGCCCAATTTCTGTTTTCCCATGTATTTACAATAGCGAGGTCATGGTCCGTAGTTGACCTTAGGTCATCGATATGAAAAATCCCGGAATATATGTTGCAGCACTCGGTGGGCCCATTATATGGAATAAGTTTTAATTCGATAAATTCACCCATTTCTTACTTATGCCGCTTAAACATTTTTGGAGGTGAGGTCACCTGCACTGGTGACCTGAACTGAGATGACCCAACCTTAAAATTTGGGGAAAAGTTGCGGAATCAATCAAGGATAAAGTGTGCTAAGTACGGCGGCGCCTCGTGCCGCCGTTTTTTCGTGCCGCCGGAAAACACCCGAGGGGGTGTTTAAGCACCTTCCACCGGGGCGAGGGTTAAACAGGTAGACTTGGGTCAATAATTTCGCAGGAAATGATGAAAAAGTTTTTTATTTTGATACCATTACGTTTGGATTGTTATTGCAAGTTGATTGATATGCATATTGATTATGCTAGATCAGATAAAGACCTTGACCCAGCTTTAGGTCACGTTACTTTTATGATTTCATGTAGTATAGTCATATTATACATGGTTCAATTTTCCGTAAAAGAGGAAGCCAATGGCGCCATACAGTTTATACTAACTGAATTCAGTCAGACGATAGGCCCCATAAACTCCTCTACACCCTATCACATTTTTTACCTGTCATGACCTAAATATTGACCTGAGACAAAAAGTGAGTAATGTAGTTTCGCGATAAATTCTTATGAACCATCTACCAGTGTTCGCGTTTCCCTCTATCCTGCATAGGAGCCGGGTTCGAGGGGAAGTGTTCTTCCCTACAGCAAAGATGGCTCGGACACCCACCGGGGCGGGTGTTAAATAACAAAATTCGGCCACAGGGTGCCGTTTTAAACCCCATGAACTCTAGTCCCCCAGAAAAATATTTCAGCAGTGATCCTGTGAGCCTTATGAGGCTGGAAACATTGTTTGAAGCCATAACTCAGACATACCCAGTCTTGGACTCTCGTGCCCAGGCGCCTCGGTCACTGGACGGACCGCCTGGGGCTGGACACCTGCGAGACAGTACTGATCACCTCGGTTCAAAACACTGTGCCCCCTGCCTGCCCACACTATTTACTACGTGTGGCCTTGCACCTGTCGTTGTAAACACGTAGTAATCACGTGACCCAGGTATGCGTGCCAGTCGAGCGAAGGGTCGGGGATTATCAGGGGCGGTGGCAAGTCAGCCGAAGACTACCCCGTCAAAATGCAGCAAAATCAGTAATTGTGTAATATTTTCTCACGCAGATGTCAGATTAGGAAATAATGGTAACCACTGGAAAGCTCTTGCGAAAATACATAAGAAGAACCCGTTTATAAAGCTATAGACGCCATAGGTTGCGAGATATTCATCCTAAACCGGTCGAGCCTAGTCATGGCAATTTCAATTGCGGGGACTGTACCCCAGCCAGGCAGCCACAGTTGTCAGCTGTTGGTGTGACAAGAACGCTGACGGCACGGTGAGTAATCAGCCAACTGAAGCCCTTGAAGCCTATTGAATATGGCAGTAATTGCCAGATGATGACGTAATCCCCAGGCAGAGTTTTATTTCACACCCTAGAGGAGCATTTAAAAATTAAAATATTGAGCTCATAGTACATTTTTCAGAGAAATCATGGACATGTTCATGACTTTCGACTAAAAATGCCCCTAATTACACAAAATTCTTGGATTCGACCCAGGTGCCACATTCTCTTTAAACTTCACTACAAGCGTTCAACCAACCATTTCCATTGGTCCTTGAACCGACTTGCATTATAATTGGTTTAGCAATGTACTTTTCTACATATATATAATCACGAATACGGCGTTTAAGTTTATTAAGAGTCAAGTGCTCCGGACCTTCCTTATATCTCCAAATAAATTGGTTTAACATAATTATGGTATTTGCCCGACAGCACTCGTTGCAGTTGCGTTTATGAATGCCGAGCAACGGGTTTCGATTTGCGATGCTCCTTTGAAGACCCAGCAATCCTCTTATATCTCCAAATAAATTGGTTTAACATAATTACGGTATTTGCCCGACAGCACTCGTTGGAGCTGCTTTTATGAATGCCGAGCAACGCGTTTTGACTTGCGATGCTCATTTGAAGACCCAGGAATCCTCTCACTGCAAACCATAGAGCGTTCGCACAGACGGAGGTAACCAAAATTTGTGCATTATAGTCTCTGAGCGTATATGACATTTACTGCATTTGTCAGTTTCCGTGATTCCAAAAATATAAAGAAGCCTAGTTATTGGCAAGATGTGTTTTATTATTCAGTATTGCAACCCTCTGGGATTTACATTCAAGAAGCCTAGTTATTGGCAAGATGTGTTTTATTATTCAGTATTGCACCCCCCTGGGATTTACATTCCTAGTTGAGTTATGGGGCCTCGTGTAGATGGCAGACCATTGCGTCAGGGGCGGCAGCGTGAGACGAAGATCTGCATTCCATTTTTGATGACATTTGTCATTTTCTGAGATTTGAGAGCTTTCCGCGAGTAAGGGTTCGTTGCAGGATATCAAAACTTTCGAGGTTTCAAAAGTGCCTGGCTTTTCTCTCAAGATATGCCGTTTCCATTCCTCGGGAATAGCTCTCATGATAGCTGATAAAGGATGAATGCAAAATTTCTGCGCCGTTTCACTACTCGTCAGTAGTGAAACGTAACGTTATTCTGTGATGTAGATTTGATATAAAATAACCGTAGCGTCACATAATTATGAAACGTGGTGATAGCGTAGACCACTTTTTATTGAATACTTGGGTAGTTATACTGACTCCATGCACTGCATATGTATAATACTAAATATACAGATCTATCATAGGCGGAACCAGGATTGCCGATCGGGGGGGGAATATTCCGGAGAGGGGGAAGAGGGCGGGGGCGCTATCCGGACCAGGGGAGTGCCTTTTTACCGAAAAAAACCTATCAGGTGGGCGCAAAATCCTATCGGTGGGCGCCGATTCTTTTGCTAAACCAATTATAATGCAAGTCGGTTCAAGGACCAATGGAAATGGTTGGTTGAACGCTTGTAGTGAAGTTTAAAGAGAATGTGGCACCTGGGTCGAATCCAAGAATTTTGTGTAATTAGGGGCATTTTTAGTCGAAAGTCATGAACATGTCCATGATTTCTCTGAAAAATGTACAATGAGCTTAATATTTTAATTTTTAAATGCTCCTCTAGGGTGTGAAATAAACCTCTGCCTGGGGATAACGTCATCATCTGGCAATTACTGCCATATTCAAATAGGCTTCAAGGGCTTCAGTTGACTGATTACTCACCGTGCTGTCAGCGCTCTTGTCACACCAACAGCTGACAACTGTGGCTGCCTGGCTGGGGTACATTTGGGGTACATTTCAGGTAGGTTTTTAACTTTTTTCCACGGAAATTTTGAGTTTCAGGACAGAAGATATATTGAGTACCGGGTTTTGCGGCATGTTACAACTTGGCTGTCTCAACTAAAATCACTTTATAAAAGTGCCACATTCCCTTTAAAGGACATGAAGTCTACTCACACAGAATAACACAGTAAACACGCTCAAACTTAACACCACTACGAAGAAAACGCGCTTGTATGCGTTAGAAATGATTTTGACTGAAACAGGAAGGTTGTGTTGATGGCGTTTTTTGGTGCGACTTGTGTCGACTTATGGTTGGGAATGGCGCTCTAAGCCTTTGCGTCTTGTTTAGGATTGTGATCAATGCTGTTTGTGGGGTGCAAACATGAATTGTAGTGAAATATGGAAAAGTTAAATTTTAAATGGGAAAATAAATGGACCCCTTAAAAGGGAATGTGGCACCTTTATAACGTGATTTTAACCGAAATAGCCAAGTTGTAAAGCATGCCGGAAAACGCGGTACTCAATATATCATTTGTCTTGAAACTAAAAATTTCCGTGGAAAAAGGTAAAAAGCTACCTGAGATGTACCCCACATATACCCCAGCCAGGCAGCCACAGTTATAAGCTGTTAATGTGACGACAGCGCTGACGTCACGTTGAGTAATCAGCCAATTGAAGCACTTGAAGCCTATTGAATATGGTAGTATTTGCCAGATCATGACGTCATCCACAGGCAGAGGTTTATTTTTCACCCTAGATGAGCATTTAAAAATCAAAATATTGAGCTCATTGTACATTTTTCAGAGAAGTTGTTACGGGAAGCGCCGCTGGGCGACCGTGGCGGCGGCGGTCGGGTGCGCGTGACGGTCGGTTGGCCGTTCGGCATCGGACGGCGACGATTCGCGCCGGTGGCGAGCGCCGTTCGGGCGATATGCAGTGCCGCGTCCCATTGGTGGTGGTGTGCACGCGTCTCCGCCGGTCGCCCATGCTGCGGGCGCAACACACAAAAATATTTATAGTGTGAGAGGCAACAAGAAGGTATTGCACCGCTTTCGTAAGCTCAGACACACAAGCTACAGCAGTCCAAGCCCCCACTCGACAAGTCCAAGGGCTGGATTCGGTTTACAACGACCCAACCCTCCCGGCTGCTTGAGTCACCTTATAGGCTTTGGGGTTGACCTTGCCCTCCGGGCTAACCTGTCTCAAATCAGTGGGTTATTAGCTGGACTTATTTGTGTTCCGAACCTACTTCAACTCGCAGGCTTTCCCGCATAGGAGCGGTACCACGATCGTCTTAACTCTCACGACCCCGTTGTTACTTCTTAATCAAGATTACTCCTGTATCAGTCACAAGATAATGGTAAAAAATACCGTCGTTTACACCCTTGAGTTTTGCTCAATCGTCCCATTCCAGATGTTATCTGGATAAACATTTATATCATCCCTTTTGCAACATGAACACTTAGACTCGGCTCTTTCACTAGCCCTGTCGAGCCTTAAAGCTATTTCATTCATATGTCCATCCATGCTCTCAACTGCTTCATTCGCGCATCATGCACTCCTCCCCATCGTTGAAACTGTGAAAGCCCTAATTTGTTCCCCCTCGACACCATCTAAGCGTTCAATTTCGTTGTATCCTAGGTTCTTGGTACACGGAGAGAATTTTTCACACCCCCGTAATCTTTTTATTCCAGAATCACGAAGTTGAAAGGAACATTTCGATTCCACGACGCCGAAATCTGATCTCAAATGAAACTATGTGATGTATTTGTACGCTCTTGCGTAATTCCATGAGCGCTCAACAGTGGTGAAATAACTCTGTAGATATAATTTTGCTCCTTTTTATTTTACCTTGAATATCTCGATGCTCTTTTTAGCATTGAATGGCACAAATCCTAAAACTGACACCCGCCATTAAATAGAATGACTCCATTCGCTTCTGGTGAGTTGCGTTTTTAGACACGATTATGTGGAGTCAGAATATACTATGATCAACTGAAAACACAGGTGACTTAAAATGACGATGCCAAAGCGTAAATAGACCGAGAGATTAAATCTACGCGAGGAGAGCCTGCAAGACGGATCAACTGACGCCATGTGCTGGGGTCATTTGAGGTTATTTGAATGAGAAGATCCCGGAAGTGCTGGCGCGTGCATTTCAATTTTCCAGTTCAGTTGTGCTTTACTTCTCGACGCGGCAGTACGCGGGAAATCAGTGTTCTTGGCGTTTGAAGTCCGTGGTAATGGTGTAGAAGGGAACGTCTTTTATTAGGCGTGACTTACACCGTCTGCGCAACGCCTGGAAAAGGGAGGTGAGTCATCCAAAACTGCATACTCATAATAAATTGCTTTGGTGACTGCTTGTCAGATATTAGAGGTGACCCGGCTAACCAGTAGCCATACATTAAATAATTACAATAACTTGTCTTAGCCTTGTAAAATGAGTCTGGTCGCGTTAAACCACATTTCTCTTAGCGTTGGCGGTCCCTAAGCCATCGACAAAGTGCGTTGACGGATCCAGAAATAAAGTGGGGGGGGCTAAGCTGCCTTTTGGGCAGAATCGGCAAAAAAATTGCGAAAACATAATGTTTTTAAAGAAAATGGTTAGAACCCGGTACTTGGGGGCGGGGGGGGGAGAGCACAAATGCAAATTTAGACTTTGAGAGCCACGGTCCCATTGCCACCTGGACCCACCAGTGATGATGTTGTGTAGCATATACGTTTGATATACTCTTCAGATTAGCTGTCAAAATAGAGGATAAACAGGAAGTGCTAGTTTGTCTAACATCTGTGCTTGCTGCACCTCCCTTTTGTTCTATTGCCAATCTTCAACTTGCTCCTGACAAAAACCTTTCCAGACTGGGACCAAACAACTCTTTGAGCTCCCCGTTGCCCTCCGGACCGACCGGTCTTAAAGTTTTTCGGTTTACTCCCAATTGGGCTGAGATCAGAGAAGTTTCGGGCAAAAAGTGGGCGCCTGGCCCCTTCTTTTCCGATGGGCATGGCCCACTCCGTCCCAGGGTCCGTGTGGCGACGCCCCTGCGTGCTTCAATGGGTAGCCGAACGTCAAATGACGGCTGACAGCATAGGCGCAGGAAATTTTTCAAGTTGTGGGTTGGGGTGGAAAACTGGTATCTGGCCTCTCTCTCCCCTCCCCATCTCTCTCTCTCTCCCCTCCTCCTTTTCTCTCTCTCTCTCTCTCTCTCTCTCTCTCTCTCTCTCTCTCTCTCTCCCTCCAAGCAGCATGGCGTACCCGCGTTTAGGTGTGAAAATAATGTGCTCCAGCCGTGTTAAATTTTTACCTTTTGAATATTCTTTGAGTAGAAGTATTTTTCTTTGCCACACCATGTATATTGACCTATTAATTTTGTATATTTTTTGCTTGACCTCTGCTTATATTAAAACTCACTGCAAGTATTTTCAAACTGTGGCAAGTGTTCTAGTTATGCAACGCGATCGTAACACCTACTTTTTGGTTCTACAGACTGCTCTGATGTCTTTAGGGGAAATGTTAAGGGCGGGTTTTTGCCCTCTGCTACAGAAACTCCTGTAGGAAACTGCAGGTTAAGAGCGGCGGAAAGTCACTGTGGCCAGATATTGCAGAGCGTATCTCGGACCTGCGCGGAAAACAGTTCGAAATCAGATATTTTGACAGCGAGCTAAACCACTACATCGACGTAGAACACGACGACGAGTGCAGCGTTCCATCAGGAACCAAGATACTTGTACCGGAGACCTCAGTTAGGCCAAATGCAATGACCCCGATAGAAGAGGCGCTTTCCGAGGATTCATGTATCCCGACTGACGTCATGACTGTCACAAGTCTGGATGATTCGAACAGAACTGTGATCTTATCTCCAAGGGACGGTTGCGCGCCGGCGACGTGCCCTCAACAGACAGTGAATGTCCACCCGATGTATCTTCAATCGGTAGGGTGCTCACAGCCCCCGCAGCCTACGGTGAGTACCCCATAGTCGGGGTACTTACAGCCGGGAGTGGCCCCCCAGTTATCTGTCCCCTCCGCGGGGCCCATTCAAACGGAGCTGATCCCCCAGCCGAGAAACCATGTGTGTACTGAGATCGCCCGACCGGCGAGGGATCCCAACGGTGGAACAGGCCCGAGGCTGGGAACCAGGAGAGTGGATTCATTCGACACCCAAGAGCTCCCACTACCTCTCAGGAGAGATGTAGATGTACCAGACTACAAACTGACAGATGGCGACCGCAGGACCCTCGTTAACTCCGCATACGCCTTCTACTCTGAGAGATCATTCTACCCAGAGGAAGAAGGCTAAACGATGATAACGGAAGCTCGTCTTACTCGCGTTCCCAAACTTCTGGACGATGCCAGAAGTCCTGAGAATCCAAGAAAAAGCTGAGAACTCAAGTGAAGAACAAGTTTAAGAACCGCAGGCGCCAAGAAAAGACTTATATCATGGGGTACAATTGTCCTTCAATCAGGGGCGTAGGAACGGTTTGAAAAGTGGGAGCCAGCCTTAGAGGGGGCCCACCTCAGTCCACGGGGCCCATAATTATAAGAAATCAGTTAGCTTGTTTGGTGTCAATAAGGCACGCATGCACACTAGGATGTAAATATGTGGAAAATTGAGAAATTAAATTTTGCCCTATGATTTCGAGTTGTCCCTATTATGATCTAATAAATCATAGTCAAACGCCAAAAGAACATTTTTTGGTTTTTTACCTAGACCCTTTTCAAATACGAAATACATTTTTAAGCTCTTTTGGAGGATTTCAATCATGTTTTACCACGAGCGCGTTTTTTATATTTATAGATGTTAAGGCCCTTTTCATCACATTTACAAAATTAAAAACTTTTTAGAGAACTACAGACAATGCTTTGATACCAAATAGCCTCACTTCGCTTTGCCTAATCAACTCGTATTTGGTTATTTAATGACAAAATGGGAAAAATTATTTAGGTTATTACGGATCCCTTTTTTCCATCATTAATAAATACGCCTAGCTATATTTCGATGCCTAAAATGCAGAGTTCCAGCATGACTGCAAGTGCAATGTAGATTTGATGGCCAGCTTTGCGTTGCCGAGGAGGTGTGGGCATGGTGTTATACTGGCTAGCAAACTTCCCTTCCGCGCGACCAACCCGGTTTAAGGCACGGCAGATTCCTTGTACAAGGAGTAATTCGAGTCCCAAGAAACCCCTCCAACAGGGAAAAAGTTGGCGACACCATATAACCCTGGCATCGAAAGACTTTCGATGGCTCAGGGACGGCTGTTGCTCGGCATTTGGTGCGGGGTCCGTGTCCGATTCATGCTTTGTGTTGGGACTGATATGGGATGGAGTTTGATTGGGCCCAGTTCTGGGGACTCATCTGGAAACACTCGGGTAGTAGGTGCCTTGGCTTTTTTACGAAGCGCTCCTCCTCCAGGGGCTTGCAGGCAGCGCGTACTACCGAACTTGAACGTTACAAGACAAGCTATCGGGCCCGTTTGTGGTTTCTTATTCTATATTACAGTTGCTGATATTTGTATATTCGTTGCGGGGGCCCACCTCAAAAAGGGGGACAGTATCCCCTGACCCCCGGTTTCTATGCCTATGCCGCCCAGGGGACGCCAAATGATCTCGGAGGGCCCCAAGGTCCAGACCATGGCTCAGGAACCCAGATCAGTCAGCTCAAGGGCTCAGACCAGTGCATTAGCCTCGGGACCAGCTCATCAAGGGACCCTACATAAGCGCAGGACCCCTAGAAGCTCATCAAAGGGGAGCCCCAGATTCGCACAGGGTGCCAGATTAGCTTAGGGGCCCGGTTCAGCTCGGAGGTCCCCAGGTCGACTTATGTAGGGTCTCAAAACAGCTCAAGGGGCTTGTTCAAGCTCACGGATCCCAGCTTAGCTCAATGACTAGAACAGTTCAGGGGCCCCAGACCAGCTCAGGGCTCTTGTTCACCACAAGCCAGCTCAGCTCAGGGGCCCAGATCGGCTGATGTAGGGTCCCTCTCATACCAGCTCAGGGGGCTCAATTCAAGCTCACGGCCCCCAGCTTAGCCCAGGGACCCTAGAAGAGTTTAGGGCCCCCATACCAGATTAGAGGCCCCAGTTAAGCACAGCGGAACCCAGATGAGCTCAGGCCCCCAGCTAGGCTTAGGGGTCCTAGGGTGGCTGATATAGAGTCTCAGAACACAGTGGGGTAGCCAGGATTCGGCCAAGGAGGGGTCCGACTACCGTCGGGGGCCTAGGCTGGGGTCCCCTTAGTAACCGGGGCCCATATCCTATATCTTTTTATAGTATTTTAAAATTATGACATTCACACGAAGAAATTTTGTTGTGCCTTTTTAAGCATTTATTCTTATTTTGCTTATAGCTTGATTTTTTTCGATCCGACCAAGTGTTGGTAAACTAAGGTCACCAAATATTAAGGATGGTCCATATCTTATATGGTAGCGTGGCTATAATAACAGCTTTGTGCCATATTTCAGGAAGTTCAATGTTGATGCGCGCATAACCTGAGTCCACCTCAATTCACTCGGGTAATCAGACATGCAATTGGAGGTCAGTCGTTTTGAGTACGAAGAAATGATCTTCTGCGGGAAATGATTAGCAAATATTTCCCGGTGTCGAATCCATGATCTCTTCAATCAGGAAATTTCCAAAGAAACGGAACAAAACGAATAAAAATGCAACAGATATGGTAGTGTGACCCGAACGCTACGTAGCCTCTATTACGTCGACAGATCCTGTTGAGATCCAGTTACTTTCTTACCCTTGCTATCTAGTAAACGAACAAATTACCAAGACAAAAGGCGCCTAAGATATCTATCGCCTTGGCTCCCTCTGTTATTGTTATTTTCAATCTTGCATACCTAGTTTTCTTTTTTGGGATTATGCTGATCAATTTCTGTCATTACCCTTGTTTGTCTGGTTTCCTATGAAAATATTTGAAAGTTGTTTATTTCACAATATTTAGGAATGTAGCTATTGGTGTTAAGCTAATAGATAAAAATTGACTGAAGTGCCAAAATCCCTGTTCTATTTGTTCTTATGGTAAAATTAGATTAATTTTTGCCTTTTCTTCGATAATGGTACCTGATCGACATGTTTCAATTTATATTTTTTAGTACGCAAGAGGGGTAGATACATTTTTCTTAGGCATATGATTTTGAAAATTTTTATTTGAGCTCTGGGGCCACCTAAGACCAGCACTTGGCGGCACTCACAAAGCTAATTTTCGGTCGCTCTCCCGATTCACGGCGCCTCTTGATCAAAACTGGGGGCCCCTGAGAATCTCTCGGGGATCCTGAGATTAGTTATCGGAAGCCTCGGGGATCCTGAGATTAGTTATCGGGGGGCACCTCTGAGACTAATTATTGGGCCCCCCAGATTTGCTCTGGAGGGGGGGCTGAGACTGACTATCGTGGCCATCCAGATTAGATCTTGGGGTCCCCTGAGGCTATCTTTGGGGTGGGGGAGGGGGACTGGGAATGAATTTCGACAGCCCTCTGAGACTTACTCTAGGGTGCCCCTGAGACAAACACCCCGGGGGGGGGCGTGAAATTACCTCTAAGACTGAGCCTTTGGCGTTCCTGAGAATGACTCTCGGAGGCTCCAGACTAGCTCTCACGGGCCTCCAGACTAGCACTCGGGGCCCGTGAGACCAAAACTCGGGAGCACCTCTGGAAATTACTCTCAGAACCCCGAGATTAACTTTCGAATGTCCCTGAGACTGACAACCGGGAGCCCTCTGAGGCTAACTTTTGGGTGTTCCCTGAGATTGACTCTCGGGGCCGCTTATACCAAACCTCGGGGGGGGGCACAGCCTGAGGCTGAATCTAGAGGGCTCCAAAAATTACCCCTCTGGGCTCCCCTAAAACCAGCACTCTGCGGATCAACTTAGACTAACTCTCAGACCCCCGGATTAACTCCGGGGCCACCGGAAAGTAAATATTGACTCCTGAGAGAGAATCCCGTGAGACTATGAGGGCCCCCTGAGACCGATTCTTGGGATACTCTGAGACTGACTCTTGGGGTTCTCTGAAACAGACTCTCAGGGGGGACCCCCGGGACCGAATCTCGTAGTCCCTTAAGACAGACTCTTGGGGTCCCCTTGACTGACTCTCGGCGTTCTCTGAGACTGACTCTCAGCCCCCCCTGAAATAGACTTTTGCGGGGCCCTGAGAACCACTCTCTGGGGGTCCATGAGACAACTTCGGCCCCCCTCCCCTGAGACAGACTCCCGGGGCCCCTGATACCGAATTTTGGGGCCCCTGAGACCAACCCTCTGGGACCCCCGAAATCTACCTTCGGGGTCCTTGAGACCGACTCTCAGGGCGGGGGCCTTGAGGCCGACTCGGCACGCCCTAAGAACGAATCTTCAGGGGCCCCTGAGACTGACTCTGGGGCACCGTGATCAGAGAATCCTTTGCAGTGGTTCAGATTGGCCCAAGGGGGGGATCGGCGGACGCCTAGGGCCCCCTTGGCTACACCACTGCATCCACACTTTCGGGGACCCTCCGAAATCACCATTTGGAGGCCCCTAAAATAATTGCTCCCCCAGACCAATACTCCGGAGCCCCTTGATACTGATGCCCGGGGGCTCCTAATACCAAGCTTGGGGTCCCACTTAGATCAGGCTCAGGGGCACCCTTAGACCCATGTTCGCGCTTTGCTCAGGAGTAACTCGACACCGATGTTCCGTGGCCCTCAAGATCAATATTTCGAGCCCCCTCCCCCCGAGACTAATGCTCGGTACTCTGGAGCCCCTCGATGCCGATGCTCGGGGGTCCTGAACCCAGGCCTGGGGGACCCTGAGACCAAACTCTGAGTCTTATGAGGCCAATGCTCGTGCCTCACTCATTAGTCCCTCGATATCAATAGTCGGGGCACCCCGAGGGGGCCCTGAACACCTGAGACCAAGCTCAGGGGCCCCTGAGACCAAGCTTCGAGGGGACTCTGAGACTAAGCTCGGATGCTCCCTGAGAGCAAGCTCGAGGGCCCCCTGACACCAAGCTCGGGGGTTCCCTAAGACCAAGTTCGAGACCCCGTGAGACCAAGATCGAAAGGCCCATGAGACAAAACATTGAAAGGCCCATGAGACCAAGCTTGCCCCCCCCTGAGACTAAGCTCCGTTGTCCCCTGAGACCAAGCTCGGGGGCCCCTGGGACCAAGCTCAGGGGCCCCCGAGATCAATGTTCGGTATTCCAGAGCCCTCGATACCGATGATCAGGGGCCCCCTGAGACCAAACTTGGAAGGCCCGTGAGACCAAGCTTGGGGCCCCTGAGTCCAAGTTCAGGGTTCCCCTGAGACCACGCTCGGGGGGTCCTGAAACCAATCTCTGGGGCGCCCTGAGACCAAAATCGAAAGGTCTGTGAGTCCGAGCTCAGGGGCCCCGAGATCAATGTTCGGTACTCTGGAGCTCTCGATACCGATGATCAGGGGCCCCTCAGACCAAGCTCGGGGGTCCCCTGAGACCAAGCTCGGGCGTTCCCTGAGACCAAGCTCGGAGGGCCCCGGACACCAAGCTCGGGGCCCCTGAGACAAAGCTCGGGGGCGCTGAGACCAAGCTTGGGGGCCCCCTGAGACCAAGATCAGGGGCCCCCGAGACCAATGCTCGTGTTTTCCAGTGCATACGGTCAGCCTTATGCATCAGATGCCCTCAGATACCCCCTGAGACCAAGCTCGAGGGTCCCCTGACACTAAGCCCGGGGAGAGGGGGCCTGAGACCAAGCTTGGGGGCACCCCTGGGACTAAGCTCGGGGGTCCCCTGAGACCAAGCTCGGAGGGCTCCCTGACACCAAGCTGGGGGCCCCTGAGACCGAGCTCGGGGGCCCTGAGACCAAACTCGAAGGGCCCCCTGAGACCAGGCTCGGGAGCTCCCTGAGACCAGGCTCGGGAGCTCCCTGAGACCAAGCTCGAGGCCCCTGAGACAAAGCTTGGGGCCCCTGTGACCAAGCTCGGGGGCCCTGAGACCAAGCTCGGGGACCCCTGAGACCAAAATCGAAAGGCCGTGAGACCAAGATCGAAAGGCCCGTGAGACCGAGCTCGGGGAGGGGCCCTAAGACCAAGCTCGGGGGCCCTGAGGCCAAGCTCGGGGCCCCCTGAGACTGAGCACAGGGGTCCCCCAAGATCAATACATCAATACATCAATGTATTCGGTACTCTGGAGTCCTCGATACCGATTATCGGGGACCTCATGAGACCAAGCTCGGAAGGCCCCCCAGACCAAGCTCAGGGGCCCCCGAGATCAATGTTCGTGTTTTTAGTGCATAAGGTCAGCCCAAAGGGGTCCGCGGACCCCAGGGACGCCCCTCCCCTGGCTACGCCACTGTCAAAACATCTCAAGGGGCCCATTCAAGCTCACGGCCGCCAGGTCAGTGGCTGTAAAGCCTTATAGGGGGTCCCAGACCATCTCAGGGGCCCTCAGTTCAACACAGAGGCCCATATTAGCTCTGATGACCAGATAAGCTTAAGGGCCCGGATCATCCAGGGGCCCCTTGTCGGCATATATGGGGTTTCAGAACAGTTCAGGGTTTCAATTAAAGCTTATAACCCAATTTCAGGGCAGGGACCCTATTACTATGGAGGGGCCTCGGATAAGTTTAAGGTCTTCTGTGCATCACAGGGGATCCAGATTAGCTCAAGGGACAATATTAACTTCACGGTCCCAGCTCAGCTCAGGCCCCCCTCCCCCCCAGGTCGGTGGATATAGGGTCTGGCCAACTCACGGGGCCCTGTTCAAGGTCACGGCTCCTAGCTCAGTTTCGGCATCCTAGAACAGTTCATGCTGCCCAAACCATCTCAGGGGCGCTCAGTTCAGCTCAAGGGGCCCAGATTAGCTCGTATGGCATCAGAGACCAGTTAAGGGTTCCCGAGAAACTCAGGGGACCTTAAAATCGACCCATAGGACCTTAACTTAGTTTAGGGGCACAGGTAAGTTTAACGGGGTTCCAGGGCAAGCTATCGGGCCGGTTTGAGCTTCTTGCTTGATATTACAGTTGTTGATATTCTTATCTCCGTTGCGGGGGGGCATCACAGAAAAGTGGGGAGGGCAGTGGCCCCCTGGCCCCCCCGGTTCCTACGCCTATGCCTGCAATGTCCGTTGGGTTACGAAACGATGTTGGCCAAGTACCACAATGATCTCAGATATTTAGATATCGTTGATGAATACATAATTACTGATATGATAAGATAATTTGTTTCACTTCATCTCTAAGCAACTCAGGCTGGGATGCGCTGGTGATATTCAACGTTTCCAGTATTTCGCATCGAATGTTATTATCTTCTTAGCCAGTCGGCTTAAGGATTTTTCACTGCCATCTCCAGTACTTTTGGTTAATCGTAACCGTTGAACGCTGTGCTTTGATATCCAGGACATCAGTCTAGATGCAATAAGTAGTTTTGTGTGATTTAGCCACTCTTTAGGGCCAAAGAAACGCTGAGTGTCAAGACCGTTGAAGCATCAATTTTGTGAAATACATGTTTTGAAACCAGATTATTCTCTTGGAACAGGAACAGGTGGAATTTAGGGAGAAACACACCAGATGTTTTGCATTGATACAATTGTCAATAACCTGATCGTAAAATGGCCTACAACGCTGGTGGATGTATAATTCAGATCCATCCCAAAACACCATGAACAGAGCCTGAACGCAGAAGATTACACTTTGGCTAGTTCAGAAATTGTTCTGTTAAATCATTTTCATCTCAATGAAGGACATCGGTTGGGACTTTGATTAGCATTGAAAAATACCAGAGTATAATTTCACCGTACTACTTTTTCTCAATGGAGTAGTATTACACTTTCGGTTGAGTTTAATATCCCCGTGTTATCTTATCCCCCGATGCAAAATTCAGCCCCACAAGAAGGTAATGTGAAAATAAACTTACTCTGTGTGCAAAGAATAATTAGGAATCAAACTAACACAGCCGGTAAACATTTACACCCCACCTTCTTAAATGACTCCAAGGAGGCGTACAATAATCGTGGCAAAAGAACATAATAGCACTTAGGGGTAATAATATTCTGAACAGGAATCAGAATACACTTATATCTAGCGTCAAATAATTATTGACGCTAGGACAAGAATAAAATGATGATTGACTCCATGACCATACACCCCCTGTTTACTCCAGAAAGGGTTGGCGTTTTAGGCACGTTCTCAAATTACACATCTGGAGTTACTTTTTCCCTCCGTGTATAATCAGGATGTCGATGTTCTGTTCACCCTACAGGTTGACGATGCCTACCGGTCGGACTTACAACATCAACTAAACTCGGGTACTGATACTTTCCCTAAAAGTCCGGCAAAACATAGAGAACATACGCTCTTCTTACTCTCTTGTTATCAGTCTAGACTGGTCTGGCATAAATTTAGGTTTTCTTACCTATTCTGTTCTTTCACTTTTGCCGTATTTGTGCACGTGTTACCCGGGTCAATGTCTCCAACTCTCCCATGCTTAAATTCCACTCGACCTTAAAACCTTGTATCCTCATCCTCTGGGCCCCCAAATTCCTAGTACCTTTGCATTTCCTCTTGCACCTTCAAATCATCCAATGTTCCCTTATTCCTCTTCTAGGCCTCCAAATTCCCCTTATTCTGGCCTCCTCATAACCTGGCCCTACGCCACCTTAATACCCTTAATCTCATTTCCTTATATCCTCGCCTCTGGGCCCCCAAATTCATAAACCTCGTATCCTCATCCTCTGGGCCCCATTTCTTTTATCCTTATGCCTCAGTATCCTCTGGCCCTTAAAATCCTCCAATCATCACTTCCTATAAACTTATTTCCTTCTTACTTCCTGGGCCTACCCTTCTTCCTAATCCTCGTGCCCTCGTATCCTCCGGCCCTTAAAATCTCCCTATCCTCTTTGCTCTGTTGACCCCGGGGCCCAATGTCCTTGTTGCCCTCACAATGTTAAATCCGCAGGCTCCTTTTTTATCACTCTACCTAGTTCCCTCATAGGACCCTGGGCCCGTCCGCTGCCCAGAGACGTGCATTTGTCGGGTGTACATCATACTCCCTGTTTCATGGACAGTGGCCTTGAAGGGTTTATTGGGCTAATGAGACCAGGGTCAGCCTCACCCCTTTCCACCCAGGAGAAGGAAACGCCTTCTTTCAGTCGGTTAGACTGCTGCCCAGCGCCTTGGAGTTGACAGGTGTCAATCATAATCATAATTTCATAGACAGTGGTTTTGAAGGGCTTATTGGGCTAGTGAGACCACGGTCAGCCTCATCCTTTTCCACCCAGGAGAAGGAAACGCCTTCTTTCAGTCGGTTAGACCGCTGCCCAGCGCCTTGGAGTTGACAGGTGCCAATCAGAAACACCACTTCGTTGAGAGAACGGGAACTTATTTTCTGGTCCCCTTGACTTGCATTAAATTATAATTCGTTAAATAGTACCTGGCTTGGTTCCCCATGTCCTTTACCGGGACATGCATTCCTCCTCGTCTGGCTGTAGAAATAGTTCAATCAATGACAAGTACCTCTTAATAGGAGCCACCTCACGGCTGGCTACCGCCCGCAAATCCCTGGAGGAAGCTCAGCTGCATTTGACGGGACCCCTTCCACTACGATGCTTTATTTTCTGTCTGTAGTTAAAGATTGCGGTGGTCGAGACTACTAATGGACAATGTTTGCTTATTTTCTCTCCTCTGCACGTCGACTAAATCATACGGTCGTGAGAAATTCAATCTTTTGCAACCAAAACTCTGACAATGCCTATGGGCCTAGATGTTTCTAGTTCTAAACATGGCCCAGCCAACTATTGTTTGATTATATAGTTTACTGCTATTTTCCATTACGGGGTAATTTTCACCCTCCCCCCTTTGTATTTACCTTCCGCGTCGGGGTCTAACCCGATACAGATGTACCACAGGTTGCCACGGATCATTAGGATTGGTTCAGATTTGTCCACTGGATCGGCCGAAGCACCATATCAACGATCAGATCATTGTATTAGTGAAACCATCTCAATGGTGAATCTATTTTCCTGTACCAGTGGGGGATGGAAAAAAGGCATTGCCTAAAACACAGCCCGCTATCAGTACCCAGTCTATGAATGGGCAGGCGGCAGAAATCACTGTGAATCGGGCGTCGATGCAAGTATAAATGTACCCCTCTCCCTTTTTATTTTCACGGGAAAATCCAAATTGTACCCATGGCTGAAACCATAATAATGCTACGCCCGGTCCTTTCATTATTTTTGGGAGCTGCGCCACTGGCACAGTAACCTGGAGTCAGGGCCAGGGTCGGCAATAAAACATTCACCCATCCCTGTCTACATACTGTTCGGGACTCTCACAGATCTTCTATCACTGCCGGATAGAAATGCATTGGTAATCACGCGTAACAAGTTGGATATTTTCAAGTTTACTTCCGTACCTTTTCTGCAAAACGAGTTCAAATAATGTTTACTGTGATGAACTTGCAGCTCTCTGGCCGCCCATCGCCTCGGAATTTTTATGACGATCCGGGACGCGGCGATGAGCGTCGTAGTAGTGGTGTCAATAACATAAGAAGAAGAAAACATGAAAACGTTCCGTTGAATAGTCGAATATTTTTACCGCGTTTCTCTCACCTCTATGCCCGCCAAATCACCCCGTCACATTTTGAATTTATTTCCATCTACAAAGCTGAGGCGATACACACACACTTAAAATGCGGCCTCCGGATTTCCCTGCAGGAAAACAGCACGCCTATCTATAGCATTTACCCTCGTGATTACCACCTCATGATGTCAAAATCAATCGGTTGTGCTTTCGATCTTATTTATACCCCCCTTTTTACCTACCCTACCCTTTTTACCTACCGACTTGCTTTACAACTTGGCTATCTCAGTTAAAATCACGTTATGAAGGTGCCACCTTCCCTTTAAGCGGGAAGAAGCAGAAAATTGGTCTGGAGCCCCTCAGCCGGTCTGGCGGGTCATCACTCGGTCTTGGGGGAGGGGGCCTTGAGCTGGTGATGGTCCCTTGGCTTTGTTTAAGTGGTCGGGGTTCATTTGACTGGCCTGGGACTTCCTGAGATCGTATTGCACAGGCGGCTCTTGACTTGGTCTCGGTTCCCCGTAGCTGGTGCAGGACCATAACATAGACAGATCCAGAACCTCCGATCCGCCTCTGCCCCTTCATCTGGCTCTGCTGCCTCCACCCACTCGGTTCCTGAATCCGCCTCTGTCCCTGCATTCGCTCCTCTCTCTGCATCCATTCTGCCGCTGAATCTGCCCCTTTAAGGGGCCGAACTCTTGTCATTTATACCTGCGAGACAGTTCTGAGATAGTCAATTTTACGTATATAATGACAATTTCTTGTTCTACGGGGTCCATTTGTAATATTTGTTAATTTTTAATCGCTTGCATCCCGCCGCCCCTGCTCTAACTCTCATATATTCAGCATGCGGACACGCGAGACCTCACGGCCCTTGGGCGGCATAGGCCGCGCGGCTCCGCACTCGTGGCCGCCCTGGCGTAGCTTAGGGGCCCCGCGCCGCATGGCGGCCACGGGTGCGGGGCATTCGCTGGGACGGGGTACACGCACATGCTAGGCGCACGACTTCCACAAGTCCTCACGCAGTGCACAGTGTGCACCGCCGCGGGGCACACTCCCGCAAACAGCACTTGCCGGTGACGGACGAGTCCCGGCACGGGGAAATGCGGTAGGAGTGAGGCACTGGGTGGATCGGATTCACCGGCCACCGGCCCTCCTGTAATTCCGTGTATTGTGTGTATGTGTTATGGGAAATTGGCCCGTTTCCATATGGGTCGGCCCGTTTGTAAACGGGCCAAATAGCCATATGCAAACGGGCCTGTAAATTGGCCCGTTTGCAAATGGGCTGGTCCGTATGCAAACGGGCCAGCGATGTGGCTTGTTTGCAAAAAGGCTGGCCCGTTTGGGTTTTCTAGTATCCTGGCCCGTTTGCAAACCGGCCGGCCCGTTTGCAAACTGGCCGGTCCGTTTGCAAACCGGCCGGCCCGTTAACAAATCAGCCGGCTCGCTTAAAACGGATTTGAGTAAAATGCATTCGCACGCAGCAGCTTTCTTGGCACGCGTTTACTGATCTAATTTCATGAAAAGTAGCTCCAAATCGCATCATGCCTAATTTTTCCACTTCTGGACCGAAGCGCATTGGATAAATCCCGCCCACTCCACCTCCTGAGCATAACATTTTTTTAATTTTGTTCGTTGTTTTGTCGTGCTGAGTCGAGTCTCACTAAAGTCATCAAGGGACTTGTCACGGAGACCCCGAACCCACCACCCGAACGAGCAACTCCCCAATGGAGGGTTAATTTAGAAGCCAAAGTTTAACGTCCCACAAGCACAGGGACGGCCGCCCCGCTCAGTCACCCTCTCACCAGTCAGTTCCACCGACCTACGTCGGGCAAACCATTGAGCGCCGGAGCGTCTCAGGGAACCGATCCCAAGCCTACATGCACGCCACTGCATGCTTTTGAGCAGCGGCCGCCCAACGCTCTACCAACTAGCTACCGCGGCATAATCGTTGCATGTGACCCGACCTGCCGGCAGAAGACCAAGCGTTGTATACCATCTTTTATCTGTGAAGTGCAGGGGTGATTGGACCGCCTCGTCGCCTTGACACTTGCTGAATCATAGTTGCGTACCTACGTTTAAGAATATTGCGTCATCCCTGGATTGAACCCTAAATATAGGCATCAGAAATTTACTATCTTCGATTCGGGTTGCTCTCTATTTCTGGTTTGGGGACAGGTCCATATTAAAATATTCATTTTTGAGTCATGGATTTAAGAATTCGATACATATCGAGTGCCACCCCATCTGCATTTACAATCATACATATAAGGCCAGGGGAATTCGATTAGAGGCAATGCCAGCGCCCCCCCCATCATAGAAGATTTAGCTAAGGCTGCCATCTTTTCTAGGTAAAGGAAATTAAGTAGCTGAAATAAAATTTCAAATTAATCTTCCATTTCATGCTGCAGTCTACCTTCCTCTGCTTTGCTGAATCAAAATTGGCTGTTTCGGGGCCTTTCTAGCCAAATTATCCCAAGTAACATTACCCCCACCTTTTGCTGGCTGCCGGAACAGCTTAGCTTCGGAACTGGATTGTCATTTGAGTCCAGGCTATTATCGACGATGGTAATTTGAGTTTTAGGGCACTGCAGCTGCAGAGGCTATATCTGCCCGCAGGTCATCATCGAATTAGTTGTATTCCATACATATTGATTGGAGTTTTGATTCGGATGATAGTCACTGACTCTACGGCCAAAATGTGATCCGGATTGCATTGCAGATGGAGTACAAGCGTTTTTCCCAGCACTATGGCACGGTCTGTGCTAAAGGGTTGGGAAAATAGCGCTTTATGAACTCGACGACTCCACGATGTAGGGGAAAGTGGGGGTCATGGAAACCGTGGGTAAGACGGACACCCCCTGTCTAGAACGAACTGACAGTGCCACAACCGGGAAAAACGTGTAATACGCTTCCTTTTAGCGCGGGTCGGTCGCAGAGCAACGTTGGGTCCGGTAAGCTCTCTAGGTTTTATACAATTTTTATAACAGTAAAAACTGCAACTCATGTGCTTTTTTCATAATCGAATTCGTAAGGTCATTGCATGGATGTTTCTACAGATGCTTTATTGGTATTACGTAATATGGCTCTTCAAGATGTTACATTTTGTTCACCGCAGTCGCTGCCTGTGTAATCGCAATGGCGTCCAATTCATATCCAAGTTTGTTTAGGAAAAGCAAAGTGGGGTAAGACGGACAACATGTGTGGGGCAAGATGGACATGGTACCCATGTTAAGCCGCACAAGAGTATATTTAATTTAATATAATATACACTTAAATAAATAAAGGCTGATGGTTTGGGGGGTGGGGACACAGGGTCCGAAATGCTGGAGAACGTATCATTAAATTTGGGGGTCATACAGGGGCAGGTGTAGGGAAGAGTGGGGTAAGATGCCCAGGGTTTAGGGAAATCCGGATTATAGAATAACCGCGGTACCAACAGCGCTGCTTTAGATGCCAAGTCGTAGTATGATCATTTATCTTCCTTATAGAGTCGATGAAATTGCTGATAATTATCATATGTTCTAACCATTATGATTTTACTAGAGGCTTGCAAAGGGGCGTCTTACCCCATCGGGTGTGTAAGACGCCCCTGGAGCTTGGTAAGATGTCCCACCCCTGGGCATCTTACCCCATTTTGGTATATCGTAGATGAAGTAGCTTTTTTGTAGTTCTTAGCTTCATTGGTAATCACTTAAGTATTATTCAGAAGTTAGAATGTATTTAGAAGCATCCACACACATTGATAAAACGTGTTCCTAGGTGGTTTTTCATGTTTCCACGTCAAATGATAAAACAAAGTTACGTAAGACTAACGATAAAACCAAGGATAAAAGCATGCCATAAAAGTAATATAAAATCACACACACTCACAAACAACGAAGTACGAAACGAAGTAGGTAAACTGGTACGAGGTTTCTGAGAACCTCCCCTAAATCGCCTACCTTGTCTTTTCTGTGTTCTCTTTGTTTCAAGTCCACATTTTATAAGAAATATGGGCCAGATGTTGTTAAGTACAAAAACATTCACTTCAGAGAGCAAAAATGGCTTGTGATGACTCGAAGCTTCCTTCCACTAACCTTCACAGGCTCCCACTCTATCATTTATGGCGCACAGCCACCTTAGCATTCTCGTCAAGGCACACAGGCCCAGCCTTCCCAGGCAGTACACTCGATCTATTCTCTTCACGAGAGAACAAAACTCACTCCGCAGATGAGGTATCTGGTATCGTCATGCATCATGCCCACTGTCTTTCTTTCCTTATACCGCTTTTGCCTGCCTCGTCCACTTCTTTTTAGATACATTTGCTTTCGCAACCCCTTTAACTAGTCTATCTTCCAGAGACTTTTTCATATGCATGTTGTTGCAAGTTCGGCTTTTGGAGTCGGAGTCTCGCTAAAGTCATCAATGGTCTTGTCACGGAGACCCTAGCCCTACCATTGGAGCGAGCTACTCCTGTAATGAAGATTTGATTTAAGTCAAAGTTAAACATCCCACAAACCACAGGGACGGCCGCCCCGCTCAGGTCACCCTCTCACCAGTCAGTTGCCAGCCGACCTACGTCGGGTTAACTATTGAGCGCCAGAGCGTCTCAGGGGAACCGATCCAAAGTCTGGACATGCACTGCCACTGCACGTTACTGAGCAGCGGGCCGGAGCCCAAAGCTCTACCAACTGGGCTACCGGGATGGCAAATGTAGGGACGACATAAGAGATCAGGTACGGAGCTTTGCAGGATTAACCATGTGGAATATCTCAGGTCTAGCTCATTCATAGGCGTATCCAGGGTAAACAGTTCAGCCATAGCCCCTTCCTAATTGGCCAAAATTAACCGATTTTGGCCAATTTTGGTTTAAAATATGTTTTATAGTTTTTCCATTGTAATTTAATTGTTTTGCGCCTCCACCACACCAGTTTGATCTGAACCCGCCATGAGGTCATCTCCGGTTGGGGCAACAGGCCAGGTCCGGTGAACTCCCAAACAATTGTCTCAAGGTTTTTAATGATTGAGCTGGGATTCGCTTTATCGAATGAAAGCACCAACCAAAAAAATTTGCTGTTATGGGATTCCTCGTGTTAGTAGCCTGGGTTCAGGTGCGAGGCCTTCAATTGGAAAGGTTAGTCACAAGGCGACATATTGAAGTGTGTTCGTGTTTAACACGTACGGTCATGCGCGTCGAAAGCTGAGGACAGGAACGGGAGGACGGATCCCCTAACTCGCCAATCTGTGAGGACGTCTCCCGACAAGTTTTGGGAATCGACCTAGGTTTTTATTGTTTCTCTATTACCTGCCTGCTTTGACCTACGTAAATTTGTTCATGAGCTTCATGGGCATTAGCTTTTTCAAAGACGGTCAATTTAAAGGTCACGTCCCCCCCCGCCATCACCAGTCCAGGGTCCGTAGCCCCCCAGTAACAATTCCGTGGCACTGCCCGTAGGTAAGGTTTGGACTAACCCCAAGTTTAACACACAGTTGTTTACTCTAAGAAATGACGTTATATTGCTCTGGGTAAAGACACCCCCTTTCCATCGGGAAAGTTCCCCATGGGGCATCTTACCCAAGTCGTTGAGGGGGCATCTTTCCCATCAGAACCCAAACTAGATAAAACCTAACGGGCAAAAATCATACAATTAATACATTCAAGGGAAATGCTCAGTTAATGAGTTGAATGTGCCATCATTCGTAATGCGAAATCAAACAAAGCACGCATCAAATACTCTTCGAGATATCTGCAACCTATGTGGGCAATTTTTCTTAGAAAAGCATCGAAATAAAGACTTACCCACCAGCTTGAAGCAAATCACAGGAGGGAACTGAATTTTTGTGCAAGAAACAATCGAAGCCTCTGCTTTCGACCAAGAACCATATTATTTACCAGTGGTGGCCCGGATTGCCAAAAGAGGGGATGGGGCGTCTTACCCAATGGGGCATCTTACCCCACTCTCCCCTACCCCTCGACCCTCAGCGCTCTCTGAAATGGTCACGGTGCCCCCCTGAGAGATTGATGGGCCCCCTAAAGTGTCACTTCCAACCCCTCCCCTCAGGAGCGGGAAAGGGCGCTCTTAGCCCTGCGAGAGGATTTGGCGCCCACCTGATAGGTTTTGCGTTCCAAAAGTGGTACCCCCTGGTAGTGGCGCACCCAGGATTTTTATTTGGGGGGGGTGGCGGGGTGGCTGACGAGAGGGGGCAGCAGGCCGGTGGAGGGAGCGAAATTTTGCCTCAGGGGCCGCACTTTTTCACCCAAAAGGCGACCAATTTTCGCATCCTGGGGGGGGTGAGAGCGGTGAATTTTTTGCTCCACAGACCTGATGCAATTTTTTTTAGGGGGCGGCGTGTTGGGTGCGGGGCAGCAAAGTCAGTGTAGGGGGCGGCATGTTGGGTGCAGGGGCAGCAGTCAGTGTAGCACTGCCTCTAAAAGTCAGGTGAAGGATCATCATTCCCCTCGATGGGCGCCTTCACCGCTCCACATGGATGGGGGCCGCCCCTTGATCCGGATTGCACCCCCCTCCCGGCAAGGTGTCTAACCCCCTGATCGGCGATCCTGGATCAACTTATGTACTGTTCCACGACAGCCCTTGATACTTAAATCCTCCGTCATTAAAAAATTCAGGAAAGGCATGACCCCCTTTGATCCTTTGATGGAAAAAGTCAGAAAATGCCCCCTTTCCCGTGGCGCACGACAGTCGCCTAGTGGGTGGCAGCACATGAAAATCTCCAAGGCTTAATGGGCTTAGCTGAGGTTCGATCACTTTGTTCATCTTGTCCATCTTTCCTCATGGGGTGACCATGTTACCCCATTATGTAGATGGGGCGAAATGGACTTTTGCTACTTTTTTCTTAACTTTTCGCAAATTCTAATATGATAATCACAAACACATAGTTGCTTGCACAGTGGTAGATAAATGTCTGAAGTATCTCTACAGTCAAAATAGGAACGAAACAAGCTCATGAAGTCATCGAAAACTCACATAATCGTTACGGTGTCCATGACCCCCCACTTTCCCCTATCTGGATCTGCGGTTTGATCGGATCGCATTTGGGCTATGAAAGGGAATGTGGCACCTTGGTCGAATCCTGGAATTTAGTGTTATTAGGCGTACTTTTAGCCAAAAATAATGAAACCACTCACGATTTCTCTGAAAAATGTACAATAAGCTCAACATTTGGTTTTTAAAATACTCCTCTAGAAAAAGAAATAAATATCAGCCTGTGGATGATGTCACGATCTGGCAACCACTACCATACTTGAAACGCTTCAAGAGCTTCCATTGGCTGATGCTCATCGTGACGTCAGCATATGTCATCACACCAGTAGCTCACACAATGGCCGCCGACGACGGGGGGCTGAGGGGGGCTGGTGTCAGGTAGGTTTTAGCTTTTTTTCTACGGAAATATCGAGTTCCAAGACAAATGAAATATGGAGTACCGGGTTTTCCGACCTGCTTTACAACTTGGCTATCTCAGTTAAAATCACGTTGTGAAGGTGCCACATTCCCTTGAAGACCAAGTTGTGTGCAAACTGATTGGGTCTGGTCTATCAGAGAAAGTCCGTCTTTTTTAGTTTAACACGCGCATTGACGGGGGTCTGAGCCACCTTTGCATTGACGGGGGCGGGTACCCGCCCCCTAAGATCTCGAGAACCACGGTAGGTAGCAGAAAACGGTAAACGGCGTTGGGCTGCCCATCCACTTCTCCATCGAAAACATTTGAACCATTTTTTTGTCAGGTCATATTTAAGGTCACGAGAGGTCAAAACATGCCCGTCATAGGGATAACATGTAAAATTCAGTTTTTCGGCCATTACATCTGAACAAGTAAAGATAGAGCAAAACGACTTGAACCATATGAATCCTCTTAGCAAGCCGAATCGAATGATATATAATTTGACCTTGCTAGGTCAAACTCAAGGATTTGACCTGACCTGAGGTCAGGTCAGGGTCAAATTATATAAAATGCATATCATTAGAACCGCAAAGCCCAGGCAAGTCTAAGGCAGCTAAAATAAATGCTCTATCACCATCCGTTACTGAGTTATTCCGTAAAAACCATTTTTCCCATGTATTTCCAATGGAGAGGTCATGCCTCGTACCTGACCTTAGGTCATCGATATCAAAAATACCGGAACATATGTTAGAGAACTCGGTGGGGCCATTATGTGATGTGAGTTTCAATCGGATAAGTTCACCCTGCTCCGACTTATGCTATCTTAAACTTTTTTTGAGGTCGGGTCACTTGACCTGTACTGGTGACCTGACCTGAGATGACCTAACCTTAAAATTTTCACAGAAGTTGTAAAAATGATGAGGGAAAAGGTATACAAAGTACGGCGGCGCTACGCGCCGATGTTTTTCTACTATCTCCGAAAAACCCGAGGGGGGGCGGGTACCCGCCCCCCGTCAATGCGCGTGTTAATACATCTAAGGTTTTTTCATTTTCATGAATCTTTTTATTTCCAATGAATTTGTAAACTGGGCAATTAAAGTAAGTTTATATTAATATCTGAACATGGCAAGCATTGTGACTGCACTGCATTCCATTTACATGCGTGAAGAAAGGCTTGCAATGCTTGAATAGGTTGCTGCTTGTAGAGCTTTAGCATTTAAGGGTGACTGGTGCCTACGTATTCAGTTATCAAAGTAAATATGCATCCAGAAATACCTTAATGTTCCTTGTTTGCCAAAAAACGGTTTTAACGATGCTAAGAATCTGGCTCAGCCACAGGCAAAGACCATCTCTGGTGAACACCGGTTATTATCTAGCCTCTGTTCAGATTGGTTTTCGATTGTTGAATATTATGGAAAAATTTTCCCTGAAAAGTGAATGTGGTAATAATATTTCCAATGTGCGTATTGTCCTAAAACTCGTCTCGTGCCCATTCTCTTGGTTCATTAAGTTACCAACTATGATTGTCATCAGAAACTATGTCGCAAGAGGAGTTCTATGAGAAATTTGCTGTTGCAAAAGATGAGAAAGCAACGAACACGCAGTCGGTGCCGAAGGCCATTTATGATGAGATCGTCAAAGACTTAGGGGACATTAAGGCTCGTGGAAAACTGTAATTAGCGAGACACTACCTGTGCTTCAAAAAGTATAATTTCATTACAATTGCAGGAGTGCACAACAAAAACACATGCCTAGAAATCATCCACAATGAGGAAGTCTTTTATGTTCTTCATGAGCTGCACCTTTCACTGGGGCATCCTGGCCGTATCAAGACGTTTAAAGGGAATGTGGCACCTTGGTCGAATTCTGGAATTTAGTGTAATTAGAGGCACTTTTAGCCGAAATTCATGAAAGCGTCCATGATTTCCCTGAAAATTTGCAATAAGCTCAATATTTTGATTTGTTAAATGCTCCACTTGGGAAAGTAATAAGTCTCTGCCTGTGGACGACGTCATGATCTGGCAACTACTACCATATTCAATAGGCTTCAAGAGCTTCGATTGGCTGATACTCACCGTGACGTCAGCATATGTCGTCACACCAACAGCTGAAAATTGTGTCCTACTGCTTGAGGTACATGTCGGGTAAATTTCAGGTAGGGTTTTAGCTTTTCTCTACGGAAACTTTGAGTTTCAAGACAAACGATACATTGAGTACCAGATTTTCCGGCATGCTTTACAACTTGGCTATCCCAGTTAAAATTACGTTATAAATGTGCCACATTCTCTTCAACGCAGTAAAGAACAAATGCGCCAACATTAACCGTGCGACTGTCAAGCTGTACCTAGAAACCTGCAAAAACTGCGAGACGAAGAAGGCACGACCACAGAATACGGTCGTGTCTCTCACATCCATTACTGATGACATGGCCAGACATGCTCAAGTCGACCTGAGCGATTGGCACAGTGAGAGGAAGGATGAATATGGCTATATGCTAAATTTTCAGGATCACCTCACCAAATTCGTAGTGTTGCATCCACTCCGAATAAAGTCAGCAGAAGAGGTGGCATACAACCTAGTTGACATTTTCTGTATCTTTGGAGCCCCCAACATTCTGCAAGTAAGTCTTATTAGAGATGGTGTTGCAGTTTGCGGGGAGCTGGTTCAAAATTTGTATTAAATGCACTGTTGCTTAAATCCACTGTTATGTTGATCTCGTCGCCCTAATGTGGGCTGCAGTATAAGAAACTGTATGTCAAAGCCGTGAACAAAGACAAAAACACTGATGTTTTCATAAATTATTTTGAATTTGACTGCGAACATATTTAACAAGTATCTAGAATGGCTAGTAACTTAATCAAAGTGCATACTTACCTAGTATGAAAACTAAGATTTCACTAAAACAGGGATCGCTTATGCCCAGACTGGTTATGCTTAGGCGGTTTCAGAAGGTTCTATAGCTATCAGTAAATATTTAACGGTGTCATGACAGCTATTGATAGACACAGGGCGGTGTCATAACAAAAGCCATTACTAAAAAAACTTTCAAATCATTGATGGCGTGTTTCTCGTATTCAAATTATTATTGACATGGTTGACATGTCACTCACTTGCACCTCGCAATTGACAGTTTTTTCTCCTAACCGACATACCATCAACTAAGTCAACTTGTCATTATCTGCTACACACATCTTTACCAGCTGTGGCCCCTTGGCAGAAAGTCCGGCCCGTTTGCATACGGGCCAGCTATTTGGCCCGTTTACAAATGGACCGGCCCGTTTGCAAACGGGCCGATTTCCCATACATATGTAACATATGTATTAATACATCTATTGATATAAGAGACTCGTTAATTATTTCTATAGATTCAGTTTTTTTCTACCAGGCGCCGGTTCAGCTTTCGGCCCCCTCCGCCTTTACTGGCACTGTATTTCCCAAACCGGCTGCGGTGCCACTCGCTTCACCCCTCACCTGGGAGGTGGTGTATCGCCTCTGGTCTGCCCTCAAGCTTTCCAGAGCAGTGGCCGGCAAACGGCCGTCTGCTGCGTCGCCGTGCTTGGCCTGCCTTTTTTAATTGCTTGCCGGTGTCGGGGTAGAAAAATTGGAAAATTAGAGCCTCTAATACGGAGCTTTGACACCGACAGATTCTGGTTTTTAAGCCATTCTACTTTGTGAGAATACGAACTGTGTTTTGAAATGATGGATACGGGGTTTGAAACAAAATCTCGCAGTGAAATAATTTGGTGTCCGGATACCTCGAAGTAAGCAGGCCCCAAAAACATACATGACACTCGTTCGTTGGTTCGTAATAACTGATTTCTGCCGTTCAGGCCAAATGCTCCTATGAAAGCTCCTGCCAGCCGCTCAATCAGCAAATGGCATATCGTGCATGTATTGTCCAGGCTACACAGAATAACAGTGATCGAGGCTTAATATCGCATTTTGTTGTCAATATTGTGATAAAAACACCATCAAAGTAAAGTTAAAGGGTCTAAGGGAATAAGACGGAATAGAGTTTTGCCCAACATAGCCGACAAAACTTATGTTTAAGCCTGGTATTACAATATTTCCCAAGAAGCTGACGCAAGCAATGTATTCATCCCTACCTTGAACACCAAACTCACGGAACGCAGGGAGTGGAAAGAATTGACAGTTCCCAGTAATGGCCATTCGGCGTGGAAATCCACTCTCAATATCGTGTAAATCCATGATGCATGTACCAGCAGTTTTAGTGGGCAAGAACCCAAAAAGTACCCAGAGACAATCCAAGCACTCGTCTTTATGTCAAAGACTGTATAATGCCAGTCAGTAAAATGAAAAACTTAAAAACACCCTAGCGTTTCGACCTCACGTAACAGGTGCATATGTAAATAAAGGCGCGCCAAGCAGCCTGTCTTATGCAATGCTACAAAACAACATTCACGCTCAATAGCCGTACTCTAAAACTGCGGTTGGACGCCTAGAACCATACTCTGCACGGCTGATATCAAAATAGGGCTTAATACGCCTCATCACAGTGAATTCCGCACACCTCTACAGTAGCTGCATGAAACGGACTCGAAGGCGTTGACGCCCATCTGTCGCACTCAGTGACGGCGCGAGGTAAGGGTACCACGCCTCAGAACGTGCTGGGACACATGGGCAGCGTGAGCTGGCCGAAGAAGTTCATTTCGTACATGCAGGCGATGATGAGGAAGATGGCGTACCAGACGAGCAGGCTGATGCCGTAGGGTCTGGAGAGGCGCCAGCCGGCGATGCTGGTGGCGGCCAGCAGAAACACCACGGTGGTGAAGAGAAACACGGTCGAGTACAGCACACCTGCAGCGGAGGCAACACCACAGTGGTGAAGAGAAACACGGTCGAGTACAGCACACCTGCAGCGGAGGCAACATCAGGATGGATCCCATTCACTGCACCCGTCGCGCGCTGTCGACTTCAGACAAGCGCAGGTTAAAACTAAAGGATATTCACTCTTAGTGTGCGTGATTCAAGTGTAAGAGTCGAGGAGAGCACGGCGGTATGCTGAGGGTATGATGGCCTTTATACCGCCAAGAACACAACTGCATGCCACAATGCAGGGTGAATGTGACAAGGGTCATCAGTGAAACGTTGATTCTTCGATTAGAAAAAAGGCTACAAAATGCAAAATAGGGCTCCTGGACACGTTCCATTAGCATTCCCGACAATGCTTCGAACTACTCTCCCAATTCAGCTGTAATCGGAGAAAAGTCTGATGAGAAATGCGGAGACATACGCCTCCCTACTGCCACACTTTCCACCCGTGCGCTCACCGCCACTGTCAACAGTCACTGTGGAGCCTGGCGTCACCACAGCTGTCGAGAGCAGCCAGGGCACGCCCATGCAGAAGAGGATGTCGAACACGTTGCTTCCCAGCGCGTTGCTGATGGCCATATCTCCGTATCCTGTGATAGAAGCCAGCCTCACTCCTCACGTATTTTTGGTCGATAAGGCTTCTGAACGCAATATGTTCTTCCAAGTTGGTAGGCACAAATGAAGAGAACATAGGTGTTTTTAACTTTTATTTTGATCAGGACCTAACAATGGTCCTCTCCCTCTCCTCTCCCTCTCCTCTCTCCCTCTCCCTCTCCCTCTCCCTCTCCCTCTCCCTCTCCCTCTCCCTCTCCTCTCCTCTCCCTCTCCCTCTCTCCTCTCCCTCTCTCTCTCCCTCTCTCTCTCTCTCTCTCTCTCTCTCTCTCTCCTCTCCCTCTCTCTCCCCCCTCCCCTCTCCCTCTCTCCTCTCTCTCTCCCTCTCCCTCTCTCCTCTCTCCCTCTCTCTCTCTCTCTCTCTCTCTCTCTCTCTCTCTCTCCTCTCCCTCTCCCTCTCTCTCTCCTCTCCCTCTCTCTCTCTCTCTCTCTCTCTCTCTCTCTCTCTCTCTCTCTCTCTCTCTCTCTCTCTCTCTCTCTCTCTCTCTCTCTCTCTCTCTCTCTCTTTTCTCTCTCTCTCTTCTCTCCCTCTCCCTCTTCTCCCTCTCTCTCTCTCTCTCTCTCACCGTCTCTGGCGACGGCGGCGCTGGCTAGCACGTCTGGAATGGATACTCCAATGGCGACGAATGACAAACCCATTATTGTGTCCGGAATGTTCAGGGTAAAACCTGCAATGAACGAGAATACATGAGTAAGGTGTGTCGATTTCAGGGGTGAAATCGAAATGTGAATTATTTTGAAGGAGTAGCGATGACAAGAGGGAATATCCTGTGTAAACAACCGAAATAACATTAAATCGATATTCCAATACCGCTAGTTACATCTAAGAGAGCGCACAAGTTAGCCTACTTGGATATTTTGGTCTTATAAAGGGAGACGAGGCAACTCTGCACTCCGCATTCAATATTTAAGAAGCGTTATTGAATAATTTGGGGGCCTATATTTTAAAACTTGGTCCATTTCAAACAAAAATGGTGATACTATAAGTATTGAGGCACTACCAGCACATGCGGAATTATTAATAATATAAAATTATGTTATTTTTTGTTAAATATTGACTCCATTGTCTATTGAGTCATTGGTTCTCAGTGGGGGTCGATGTCGAGCTAACCATTAAAAATTGGCTCAAATACAGGCCTCTTGCATACAAACTCTGAAGTCGAGCTGTTATACTTTCAAGTGGCAAATGAAAATACCAATGTACTAAAATTGAACTAAGTCATAGTTATTTTGTTCTCACTGTGACTCCAAATTAATATTGGTGCTTTCCTTAACCCATTTCCGCCCAGCGGGTCATTTTTGTCCTCTGACTTTGACAGGCTGCAGAATCGGTACCAGTGAAGTGATCTTCATGTTTATGATATTGATGTCTTTTTCAGTGAGTGGACAAACAGAAAAATTTATTTTTAAAATCCTAGGTTTTCATGGGATGATTTTGGTGGGACTTATTTTGGCGAGGTTTTGGCCAACGTGAGATAGCTTTACAAATTGTGTTGCTAGCAATAACATATGGAAAGCCGAAAAGAGTTTGCATGCTTTACATTAAGCCAAGACCACTAGGAGTCAGGTGGTGAAGAAACAGTAAGATTTTCTTGAAATGCTTTGCCATGAGACATCGTCAAATATGAAGCGGACAAAAATGACCCGCTGGGCGTTGCAGACATCTCTGGGACGCTGAAAAGGAGGAAAAGGATGTGTCCTGTTCTCCCGTCTGGTGGGTTAGGTGCATGGTGTTACCTAAAGGGAAGGTAGGCATTGTGGGGCTTGCGAATTCAGGGTTGCCAGTTTAGAGGTTTTTCATTAAATCTGAAGATTTTTAGTGCAATGCCGATAGCTTTAGAAACTTTGAAGCTCATGAAATGCTCCCCAACGTTTTCAGTGTCTGTCTTATTTTTGGAATGATTATCAAATATTTTTAACGAAAACATGCAAGATGGTTCCGTTGTTTTCTGAAGGCGTTATTATAGACAATTTTCAGGGGCTTCGAAAACTTATCGAAATATTAGCACTGACTTCGCTGTTAAACTAGCAGAGCTTTGTCTTTTCCCCTTGATGGATTGTGTGTAGTGGATAGAGAGGATAGGGAACAGTGGCGGATTGAGGACTTCATTGAGTGGGAGTTAGGGGTCTCGAGCCTCCCCACCATTGCCTCGGAACAGCCCTTAGCTATGCATTTACTATAGACACAATGACATTTTGGCGGGAGGGGGATTGCTTGAGCCTTCCTACTCCTCCTTGTGTCCACCACTGATTGAAAGCCAATGACGAGCTGACAAAATGAGTTGGGAATTATCGCGGCCGCCGCGCTGGTTTCTTGTGACAAGATGGTGCAGTGTAAGACGTCCAGTGCAGTATAAAAGGGGCCAAAGCATGGGAAGTTCTAGAACTTCGGTCTATAACACAGCACTGTCGCGGCTTGTTTCTAGTCAAGAGCAACAACGATGAGTGAACATCGTTTTAGACCCGCCTGGATTTTGGTCTCCCACAGAATTTGTCTAGGCTTTGCAGGTATTGCAGTGCCAGCGTTAAACCATCCAGAACCCCTCCTGGATCGAGAACAAATCTCCAGCCTTGGAGACATGAATAAATCGAAAGCATAGTTGTTAGCAATGCAAAAGATAAATTTTTTTGGAGGAAAAGAAGCAAAATAAGATGTTTTAAATGCGCAAGATAGCGGAGCGGATCAGGTGGACATCATGATTATTCCATCACAAAAATATATTAGTGATGATGAGAAAGATGATGTGCTGACCAGCGTTACAATGACCAGTGGCGTGCCTGGAAATGTGGAGGTTCACATTGATGCAACTATGGAGCGCGCTACTTGCTCCAAAGAAAAGTTGGAAAGATGGAAATGGACCCGTTTGGAGATTTGGAGATTAATCGAACTAATGTACATACACCACGTAGGGGGAGATAACAGATTGATTTTCCAAAACTTTTCATCTGTATACTGGATATTACGACTACTCGTGGAAAGTTCAGTGAGCATCAGTCAAAAAGTCAGGGAGACAGAGGATGAAGGGGTAGAGACAAAGAAAACGGTTTCCCAAAACCTTTAATATTCACCAATATTCTTATAATAGTATGATTTTCACAATTTTAGTCCATCCCCGCAAACCATCAGTCTAGGTTAACCACTGTTGTATACTATTAGTGTATATGCAGCTAGTGTTGTCTATAATTAAACCTGGAGAGCATTAAACTGTTTAAACATTTTACTATGGCCAATATACAAGAGGAAATACAAACACTTCACGAAACTGCAGTAAAAGCGATGCGCATCGGGCCACGGAGTGCGGTGACTGCGCCGCCCGGGAGCCGGCTGCGTCGTGCCAGCCGATGTCCCAAACGCCCAGCGGGTCATTTTTGTCCGGTGCCATATCTCAGAATCTAAAAGCGTTATCGGTTTAAAACTTTTGGAACATCTTATTTGGCATCTTCTAAATATAGGAAAACATTTGTTTCATCAATCTGAAAGCTGGAAGTAGGTGCGGGCGTTAATGGGTTAAACTACCTAGAAGCAGCAGCGACCGGTCCAGGTAGTACACCACTTTTCCTTACCCGTATCCTTCCTAATCCTTACCACCTCCTTCCATAGTTTTCATTACTCCATGTCCTTTACAACTGCGCTTGGGAATCCACCGCACTTGTGGCGGGCGGCAACAAAAACAGGTGTAATGGACGACTGGACTCCTATGACCAACCGGGTTTACAGAGGCGTACTGAGGCGGGCAACCAGGGACCCGTCGACACATGGCACGGACCAGGGACCCGTAGACACATGGCACGGACCAGGGACCCGTAGGCACATAGCACGGACCAGGGACCCGTAGACACATGGCACGGACCAGGGACCCGTAGACACATGGCACGGACCAGGGACCCATCGAAGGCATGGGAAACATGGGCTGCCTGATGAAAGACGCGACCCTCGCTGTGCACAGCCCAGGGCCTCTTGTGACCAAGGCTGAACCCAGTTATTATCGTATTCTTTATTTGGTCAACTAGACCTTTCCTGCGGGCAGCCGAGCAGCATGTGGCTGCTGGGAACCTTCCTGTACCTAGCCAGGTCCCCTTCGGTACCAGGCGGGACAAAAGCCGGTCCATGTGGCATCCAGGTGGTCCCTGTAGGCAGTTGGAGAACCTGTCACGGTATCGCAAAGGACCCTGTGGCTAGCCAGGTCCCTTCTGTGCCCAGCTGAGCACCTGTATGACAACTGAGGTCTACGTGGCTACCACTCGACCCTCAGACTAGCAGGGCACCATGTAATCAACCCTCGTACCTGTAGTCGTTACCCAGAGGTCAGAAAAAGTACGAACGTGCCAACAAAGTAGGGGAAGATCTTCAGGTGCCGGGGAGTCTGAACATTTTCTTTCTTCTTCTACTGCAGTATGTCTGTGTTGTGGTGTGTAACAAGTGTCGCTGCTGCGCCAGTTCAAGGATTACAGAGCTTTGGTAAATAGTGAGGGGTTAAAGTCAATTAGAGATGTTTGCTGTTTTGTTATTAATTAAATATATTTAGATTAAAAGAAACAAAAGCGTAGCAGGAGTGATGGGCGGCGGCCTTCTGTTATTATACTACCAGGTGGAAGGATTGGCGATTGTGTAATTTGTGTTTCAAGTGCTGTTCAAGTGCTGTGGGCACGATTTCCAGCGTAATATAGCTGGACCGGAACACTCATCTTTCTGTATAAGCGAGAGGCTTCATTCCTCACCAGAAACACAACAGTCTGGTCTTCTGACATGTGAACATTATGTCTTAGGTACTTTTGAGCTGTTGATTTTCCGACTTTGTGGACTATTTGATCATTGGACATTTAGATAGGTTTTCATCAAGATATCTGCTATTCATCGGGACGTTCTGGCTTTGACTCTTTGTTCTCGAGGTCGAATTAAAATGTGGACTATTTGAACAGTTGACTATTTGAACATCGCGTGAATTCACATATCTATAGTCCTTCTGCTTCATTATCTTCACTGGCACTAGCAGGGGTGTAATTTTCTATCTCTTTGGGGGTGCCTGAGCACCCCCAATCGTAGTTCGAGCACCCCCAATCATGTGCTGAGCACCCCCAATACATGTGCCGCCCCTGGCTCATCAACGCTACCCTGAAGAGTGTCACCCTATCTCATCACTGCCACCCTGATTCGTGCCGCCCCTCACAAGTTTTTCCCGTACCGGATTCATTACTTCCACTCTGATTGGTTCCACCTCCAGCTAATCAATGCCACCTGACTTATCATTTCCCCTGATTTATGACGCCACATCACTGCCGCCCCCGCCCGATCACTGTCACCAGCAATTAATCTCTGCCGCCCCCCGGATGGTTACTGCCGCCTTTTTGTTCATCACTGATCAGCTGGCTGATCACTGACACCCCTGGCTTATCACTGCCGGCCCTGGCTAAACACCCCGTTTATTTTAACACCCATATACTTGCCCCTCCTGGTAAGTCACTGTCGCACACCGAATCATCTTTGCCGCCCCCGGCTGATCACTCCCGCCCCTCGTGCACCACTGCCGCCCCTGGATGATCACTGCCGCCCCTGGCTGATCATTGCCGCCCCCTGACTGATAACTGCCACCCCTTGACTGCTAACTGCCGCCCCTTGGTTGATCATTGCCGCCCCCTGGCTGATTATTTCCGCCCCTTGGCTGCTAACTGCCGCCCCTGGCTGACCACTACCGCCCCCTGGCTGATCATTGCCGCCCCTTGACTGAAAACTGTCGGCTCTTGGCTGATAACTGCCGCCCCCTGGCAGATCACTACCGCCCCCCGGCCTGATAACTTCCGTTCTTGGCTGATCATTGCCGCCCGTGGCTTATCACTGCCGCCCCCTGGCTGATTATTGCCGCCCCGTGACTGATAACTGCCGGCCCTTGGCTGATAACTGCCGCCCTTGGCTGATTACTGCCGCCCCCTGACTGATAACTGCGGCCCCCTGGCTGATAACTGCCGCCCTTGACTGATAGCTGCCGCCCCTGGTTCATCACTGCCGTCTCCCGGGGGGCAGTGAGCATCCTGGGGATATCTGGGTGGTGAACGTTCTGGGGGAGCATCCTTCTGTGGATATCACTAACATCATATTATATCTGAGAAGCGTTAGTTTTAATGTCTTATATTCATCCTTGTAGTCTTTCAGGTTTTATATAACGTCGAGTTTCATGTTACCTATAGTCTCTGACTTTAGTATACCGTTTGAAATTGTCTGCGTCATATTTCAGTATTTGTATTTCATTTCATCTTTTGTGTTTTATATAATCTTCTGATACAACTTTCACAGCTTGACCTGTTTTACCACCTGACTTGTTAAAATTCGTGCGGAAATGTTCTATTGGCGTATTTTATTAGTGTTATGGGCGCCGTATGACCCTAGATGTCGACGCGCTCTAAAACCTCAAATATGATGATGGACCGTCTCACGGCTGATCACTGCCGCCCCTGGTTTATCACTGCCGCCCTAATTCATGCTGTCTCTGGCTCATCGCTGTCCCTGGCATATTTTGACCCAAATGCGCGCCGCTCCGACTCATCGCTGCCGCCCCTGGTTCATCACTGCCGCCCCTGGCTGATCACTGTCTCCCCTGGTTCATAACTTCCGCCTAGATTAATCATTCTGCCCTGATTCACGCCGCCCCTGGCTGATCAATGCTGTCCCTGTTTTTCATTAACCCACAATGAGCGGCGGCTGGTTAGACACTTCCTCCCTCGAATCTTCACTGCTGCCCCCGGCTGATCACTGCCGCCTCTGGTTTATCACTGCCGAGGAGACCAAACCGGCCATGGCCCCCAAAGCCGGTCAAACTTAGGCCCTGCTGTCTGCACAGTTTCCGCAGTTTTTTCACAGTTAACACCCTTCCAGAAAGCTAACAGCAGCCCACAATCGTCTAATCGTTATCTGTTTGTCTATTGGAGGAATTCTCCGAGCCGAGTAAATGGTAGAATGCTGCTGCCGTGCTTTCACTCTTTTAGTGACAGCCAGGACTGAAATTTGTTATCTCTTTGGGGTGTGCGAGCTCCCCTAGTCACAATGAGAGCACCCCCAATACATGTGTCGCCCCTCAGCTCAGCATTTCTGCCCTGATTCATGCTGCCTCCGTCTTACCACTGTGATCATGCCGCCTCCGGTTCATCACTACCACCCTGGTTTATGCCGCCATGGTTCATCATTGACGGCTCCCACCTATCACTGCCACCCTGATTCTTGCCAACCCTGACTTATTACTGCCGCTCCGATTCAAACAGCACCCCGCTCATATCTGCTGCCAGTGGCTCACCAGTGCTATCCCCAGCTTATCACTGCCACCCTGTTTCATGCTGCCCCCAGCTCATCACTATCGCCTCGGCTAATGAATGCCATCTTTGACTTATCACTTCCGCTCTAATTCGTGCCGCCCTGGGTTCATGACTGCCGCCCCCAGCTCGGGGACGGTGGATTCCATTTTCGGGCGGTTGTAAAAGATTTTCGGGAGGGGGCGCCTTCCTTCTCAGGGGAAGGGGGTGCCTCCATCCCCAGGGGGCACCTTTGGCTCCCTAAGGGTGCCCACTCGGGGGGGGCGCCGACATAATTTCCCTGCGTTGAGTCGATAAATTGGGTCTATTTGCTCTCCATGGGATGGCTTTGATGAAAGGGGGCACCATTCATATTTGAAACTGTTTTTATTTTGCACAGAGGGCCCTTCCTCTTCAGGTAGGCGGTGTTTAGGTCTGATGTTTTCTTGGCCGCCCGGGGGCGCTGCCTAAATCCGGGGGCGCTTCCCCGGATGAAGCCAAAACCGGGAGTGCAAAAATATACTTTTGGACACCCTCATTTTTTTCAGGGTGTGCAAATGCACACCCTGCCCCCCTCCCCCGAGTCCGCCGTCCCTGTCCCAGCTTATCTCTTCCACCCTGATTCGTGCCACCCGTTGTTTATAACTACTACCCCCGGCTCACCATTCCCGTCCTCGGCTTATGCACTTTGCCTTGATGCGTGATAACCCAACCCGTGATAACTCAACCCCCGGCTAATCAATGCTACCCCCTCCCCAACGTATCATTTCCGCCCTGATTTGTGCCGCCCCCTAGTTCATAACTCCCGCCCCCGAGTCTTCACTGCCGCCCTCTCCTTATCACTTCCACTCTGGTTCGCGCCGCTCCTAGTTAATAGATATTGGCCCTGGCTCATCACTGCCGCCCTCGACTTATGACTTTGCTTTGTTTCATGCCGCCCCGGCCAACCACTGTCGCCCCCAGCTTATCACTTCCATCCTAATTTGCGCCGTGCTTAGTCTATAACTGCCACCCTGAGCTCATCACTGCAGAACTGATGTTTACCTCCCCTGTGCGTTAGGGTAAAATAAAAGGCGTTAGGGCAAAAATAAAGGGCATGCACGGGTACAGAGGAGGTGCCATTTTTCTTAATATTTACAGAACAATACACGCATTGTTAGGAGCACTATCGGGGTTTTTGCTTTCTTTCCTCATAGTGATTAAAGGGAATGTGGCACCTTTATAACGTGATTTTAACTGAGATAGCCAAGTGGTAAAGCATGCCGGAAAACCCGGTAGTCTATATATCATTTATCTTGAAACTCAAACTTTCCGAAGAAAAAAGCTAAAAACTACCTGAAATGTATCCCTCATGTACCCTTAGTAGTATGCCACAGTTGACAGCCATTTTGGTGTGACGACATATGCTGACGTCACGGTGAGTATCAGCCAATCGAAGCCCTTGAAGCCTATTGGATATGGTAGTGGCTGCCAGATCATGACATCATCCACAGGCAGATTTTATTTCCCTAGAGGAGCATTTTAAAAATAAAAATTTTAAGCTTATTTTACATTTGTCAGAGAAATAATGGTCGCTTCGATGATTTTCGGCTAAAAGTACCCCTAATTACAATGAATTCCAGGATTCGACCAGTGCCACATTCCCTTTAAAGGGAATGTGGCACCTTGATTGAATCCTGAAATTTAATGTAATTAGAGGAACTTTTAGCCGAAAATCATGGCAGCGTCCATTATTTCTATGAAAAAT
This sequence comes from Lepas anatifera, assembly GCA_034440635.1. NCBI lineage: Eukaryota > Metazoa > Arthropoda > Thecostraca > Lepadidae > Lepas > Lepas anatifera. The sequence continues at coordinate 513,778 of JAOTON010000263.1, forward strand.
GTACAATGGGCTCAATGTTTTGATTTTTTAAATGCTCCTCTGGGGAACGAAATAAATATCTGCCTGCGGATGATTGTTTAGTGATGATGTAACAATGATGATGATGACCTGACCTGAGGATCAGTTTCAAGACAAGTGATACAGAGAGTACCGGGATATCCGGCACGCTATACAACTTAGCTATCTGAGTTAAAATCAAGTTATAAAGGTGCCACATTCCCTTTAAAGGGAATGTGGCACCTTGGTCGAATCCTGGAATTTAGTGCAATTAGGCGTACTTTTAGCCGAAAATAATGAAACCATTCATGATTTCTCTGAAAAATGTACAATAAACTCAATATTCTTATTTTTAAAATACTCCACTAGAAAAATAAATAAATATCAGCCTGTGCATGATGTCACGATCTGGCAACCACTACCATACTTGAAACGCTTCAAGGGCTTCGATTGGCTGATGCTCATCGTGACGTCAGCATATGTCGTCACACCAGCAGCTCACAACAATGGCCGCCCGGCGAGGGGTTGATGAGGAGTTGGTGTCAGGTAAGTTTTAGCTTTTTTCTACGGAAATATCGAGCTCCAAGACAAATGATATATGGAGTACCGGGTTTTCAGACTTGCTTTACAACTTGGCTATCTCAGTTAAAATTACGTTATGAAGGTGCCACATTCCCTTTAAGTCCTTTGCTTTCATTTCAACCTCCATCCCCTCTGCCATACTGAAGGTAAAATTTAACCCCACAAAACTGATACACTTCAATCGTGGACAGGGGCGCAGCGAGGAGGTCACGTATCCACCCCCTCCCGTCATCGGTGCTGGAGTGTCCTTTGCTCGCTAGGTGGTGTACCCCGTTTGGGCTATGCAACTCGAAATTTATTGCCCTACGCCGTCGAACCTAGAGGCAATTAGATCACATTTAGCGATTAAAACTATTGTTTTACAATTTAGTACCTTTTTGGTCAGCTAGGGCATTCTGTCACCTTTCCAAACACCCCGGAAATTACGGGCACGTAATCCGTGACCAGCTAATGCCTCATCTTCGCCAATAATCGTACCGGCGGAGCTAGTCTGGTGCCCCTTGAGCTCATCTGGTGCCCACTGAGCTGGTCTTGGCCATTTGAGCTGATCACGTGCCCTCTAAGCTGATCTGGTACCCGTTGGGTCAATCTGGTGCCCCTTGAGCAAATAATTGTGCCTCTTGAACCTAGCTAATGCTCTCTGAGTTAGTTTGATGCCTCCGAGCTCGCCTGGTGCCCTATTAGCTGTTTGAGTGCCGCTTGAGCTGATCTGAGCCCCTGAGCTAATCACATGCCTCGCAGAGCTAATCTACTGTCCCCTGAGCCAATATGGTGCCTCTTGAGCTGATCAGGTTGTTGTTGTTGTTATTGTTGAAATTTGTATTCGATAATGCAAACATGTAAACAAAACAAAAAATCACGCGATTGGCGCAAATGCCCTGAGGGCATATAACAAGGCACCTCTCGCAACCAACACAAAATACACGATGGTGACGTCATAACCACAGTCGTCCACGCCGACACGCCCCGCCCACCGGCCACCGAACCACAGGATGAAATACCTCACCGGCGCGAGCCGCCTCCAGCCTCCTGACGATGCCTAGGCCACCAGGTTTACCGTTATTATTGGAAACGTTTTGATCCAAAAATGAATTTCTGAAACGCTAAGGCAACACCAAGGTTCTCTCCGTCACTGATTTCATGCCCATCGAGAAGTATCCTAACTTTCTTTTCCTTGGGTACTTGGGAGAAATCTATTCCGAGAAGTTCTGAGATAGTGCGATATAACTTGTTTCGGCTCTCTCCATGCAGGTTACACTGGGTGATATAATGGGTTACCGTTTCAAAGGCGTTGCCGCAGGCGCAGCCGGGATGATCAGTTTTTTGAATGGCAAAAATATGTGCGTTTAAATCTGAGATACCTAACCTAAGCTTTGTGTGTAGTGTGTTGCCGGTTTTGGAGCCATATGAGAAAAATGCTGGCGCGGGTTGAGCGTTCATAAGTTTGCTTAATTCTTTTCTGAATTTTTTAACTGTAGGGGAGGCACGAATCGTCTCTGGTAGTTTGCTCCAAAGTGTGGTGGTTGCTGGAACAAACGATCTTTGGAACAAAGAAGTTCGGTTTTGGGGAGGGAGAGCGTCAGGGCGTTGCGTAGTCTTCGGTCTGTGTCTTGCTGTCGGGTGTGTGGAACCATGTTAACTATAAATTCTGGGAGTCGATCGTTATTGTTAACAAGTCGATGGTATAAATTTAGACGGTGTATTTCGCGTCTAGTTGCTAACGTGTTCCATCCTAGATCTGATCGTAATTTTTTCGAAGATGTTCTGAACGGTGTGCCTGTAATGAGTCTCATAGCTCTATTTTGTAATAATTCGAGACGGTTGGCATCATAAAAGGTTAGCTGAGGGCCATAGACAGTGTCACAATAGTCGAAAATCGGTAGCACATAAATAGTATAAAGTTGTGTCAGAATGTGTCGAGGTAAAAACTGGGCCACGGGGTATAGAGGGCTTAGAGATCGATTCACCCTTAGATTAATTTCGTTCACGTGATCGTGGTATCTGAGGTCACTGGATAAAGTTATACCGAGATGCTTATGACTGTCCGTGTGAGTTATAGCGTGACCCTCAAACCTGAGCTGAAGCTTTTTAGGGTTAGTTCGGGTTGAAAAAGTCTGTTGAATTGTTTTCGAAGCATTGAAAGTAATTAACCAACTTTTAGCGTAGCGTTCAATCGTGTTCAGGTCGTTTTGCATGGAGCTCTGTGCGAAAGACGGGTCCTGCGGGTTATACTGGGCGTAGATTGAAGTGTCATCTGCAAAGAACAAGATTTTGTTTGTGGTTTTGTCTCCTAGGTCGTTTAAATACATCAAAGCTTGCAAAGGGCTCAATACTGAACCCTGTGGACATCCTGTGTTGATGGTCACCGGAGAAGAGAGAGAGATTGGCCTATTTTAACTTGTGGTGTTCTGTCCTTAAGGTAAGATTGTAACCAAAGCAACAAATTTCCAGTGATTCCAAACTCGTATTGACACTTCAGGAGCAGGCCTCTGTGCCAAATTGTATTGAGGTATTTTGCAATGTCCAAATAAACTGCAGTGAAGTCGTCACCATCGTCAAGAGTCTTATATAGTTCGTGGGTTAGGTAAGTCAGCTGAATTTCCGTGCTATGTCCAGGTCGGTAGCCGCTTTGCTTAGGAGAAAGTAGGGAATTGCTGGTGACGTGGGCATAAATTCTGTGGAAGACAATTTTTCCAAATATTTTTGATAATATGGGAAGGAGACTGATTGGTCTATAGCTCTGTGGGTCAGATGGGGATCCTTTCTTTTTGAATATTGGGTGTATAGTCGCCTGCTTCCACATAGTTGGGTAAACACCCAATTGTAGTGATTTGTTGAAAAGGGCAGTGAGCGGCTCATAGATAAATACTGCAGCCATCTTAATGATACAAGCGGGAAGCTGGTCTGGGCCACATGATTTTTGAAACGTCAATCGCGTTAATTTTGAACCTCACGTTCCGAAACTATAACAGTAGAAAGTGACGGCAACTCCCTGTTTCTAGTTATTTCAGGATTGAAATCGTCATCGATATCCAGTGCTGATAAAGACGCAAAATATTCATTTAAAATGTTTGCCTTAACCCCATCTTCAACTGTCATATTGCCGGCTGTATCGACTAGTGGTGGTACATTGGATTCCGAATGACGACCAATAATTGATTTTAGTGTTTTGTGGTATTGGTATGGATTTTGCTTGAATTTTAAAAGATAATTGATTTTTGTCTGAAGGTATCTGGTCTTATCCTGCCTATTCAGTTTTGTCACATAATTTCTCTGCGATCTCCATTTTTGCCAATCATGGATACAATTCCGCTTTTTTGCTAGTTTGAAAAGTCTATCACGTTTCCGGATATTGCGCAGAATTTCTGATGTTATCCAGGGCTTGTTTTGTTTTGTTAGGCGTATCACCCTAGTTGGGATGGCATTCTGGGCTGCGCCCAAGACAACATCCGTGAATTCACGGGTAGCTTCATCTATGGTTTTAGACAAAATTTCATTCCAGTTAACAGCCTGGAGACTTCGGATAAAACCTTCTATGTTTAATTTTTCGTAATCCCAGACCACCTTCTTATGTATGGGGTTGTTTGTTGGTACGATGTTAAGTGATGCATAAATCGGTAGATGATGAATTTGTGAAAAAGATGGTAAAGTACCACTGTCGTTTACAATTGATGGTTCGGAAATAAAAAATAAGTCTCTGAGGTTGTTACTTTGACCCTCTAGCCTAGTTGGTTCTGCGATCAATTGTTTGAGGTCCAGGGTATCCGTGCTGTCTTTTAGTTTTTTATCAAAAGTTGTTACACCACTGCTAACTAGCTGCATGCCAGTTTCCAGATAGATGTTGCCAACATTCATATCGCCTAAGATTAAAATAGCGGTAGGCGAATACGCGGCAGCCAGGTATTTTCGCGGCAGCTAGCATGGTATTTTCAACGTGTGGGCGAGACGTAGGGCTTACAACCAATCAGATTACTGCAACCAAATTGAAGGTTTTCCTGCAGGGTTTGAAATAAGCTAATAGGCCCCTTTACTTTGAACTTTAAAGCCGGTGGAAATTTTATACCGAGAGCTTTGGGTGAAATTAAATATGCCGATAGTGGTTTCTCAACACGCTCTACAAAACTGCTATCTCAGTTCAAAACCCATTATAAAAGTGGGACACTCCCTTTAAGTGAATCCGTTCGCATCCCGGTGGCAAGAGTTGGGGTCCGTTGGAGCTCGGCTGACAGCTGGCGCACGCGTTGCAAATTGTTACAGAGCACAATGAAAAAAACGCGCCGGCCTCCTCTACATAGTTGTTTAGGATTTGGTTATGGATTTGAACCTCGCGGTGAAAAGATGTGAATCACAGGAGCAAGGCAGTAATAGAGTAAGGAAACTGGGACTGGTATGCGCCCACGCGCGGCACTCGGTCCATACTAGTTTCATATATTTGCAATTATTTTCCCAGAACCTTTCAAAAGTGGGACCTGGAGTGGACTATTTCAACTGGGTACTGACAGGCCAATGCTCAAAATGGGTGACAGGGGGAGTATGATAAAATGATTTATTATACATTTTGTAACATCCCAATAAGTTAAGCATGCATTACTCCAGGTACCTTCCTACCTTCCTGTGAGCAAGACTCAAGTTTGCTTTGGTAGCTTAAATGTTTCAATGGACACAGTCGTAACTGTTACAGCCATCGTCTCATGCTGTGTGTAGGAAGTGCCTGCATAGTTAAATTCTCCTTGGTCTTTCACTAACCATATATCATCAGGCTGAAACCTGGCATAAGTTTAAACCGGCCAGTTTAGTTCTATGATTTAAAAAAATAAACTCGACTTTGCAATTGAACAATATGCTTTAAGAAAATCTATGATTCGCTCTTACTCTTGTCGGGATGACACATTTTATCTACCTATAGTTTTTGAAGAAATCATTGGGGGATTTGAAATATTTTTGGATTTTGAACTTGTTTTTTTAACTACCTTTGAATTTCTTGGATCAAAATAGAATTTTGAAAAAATATGTTCTAATTTTTTTGATTTTTCAATTTCTTATCAAATTAAGATTTCATGCAGATTTCGAATGAAAATGTCAGAAAACATACAGATACAAGCTAAGAAAGCAATCGAGCGTAAACTATGAGAGATATTTAGCTATCCATGAAGGCTTTTACGAGTGCGTCAAACATTTATATGCCCATAACTTTTCACATTGCCAACAGATTTCAAATTTTGTTATGGAATCAGTGTCCCAAGTTACGTAGGAATATTTATATAGAAAAAAATAACCCCAAGAATTTAAAAGCATTATAAAATTTTGAATTATTTTACACTTGAAAAATATTTTTGATTGCCTGAAGACCATCTAAACTAATTTTGGAATAATATCCCCTTATAAATACTACAATTTTATTACCTAAATGTGATAAATAAAGACCATGTGCTCAGACTTCTGCTTCACAAGCTGTAATTGCCTCTGGGGAACATTCCTCTCATCTCAGGGCATCAACTGGTCTGCGTTGGGGAACCAAATTACTTTTTCTGACCTTTGGTCGTTACCTTTGTTGCTACTCGATTCCCTGAAGTCAGACAGGTTCCCATGCATTCCGCTGTGGCTCCCTGCATTCCAGCAGAACGGCTTCTCCACGCAAGAGGGTCCTTCTATAGTTACCGTGATCGTGTTACCGGGATATAAAGAGACTCCACTTATTTTCAGATATTCTGAAGACACCTACATAACTTGGTTAACCCCGGTGTCCGTGCAGGGGGCCCTGTTTGCACAAAGCAGGCTCTGCTGGACGCAAGGAAGCTGCAGCTGGATGCACAAGAGCCTGCCTGACTTCAGAGAACCCACTTTATAAGAAGAGCCCCTGACAAAACAGTATAGGCATGTTCAAAGGCGATTCCGCATACTGCAAATCGCGTGCGAGGGCCATTTGAATACGTGGTGAGATAATCGCCTAACACGCGCCGATTTACAGCTCATAAACTTCGCTCGGATCATCCACTCGCATTAATTCAACCCTTCTAAATACTGGTGGTTAAACTATACGAAGAGAGTGGTTTAAAGTTTCGATTACTTTCGATTGATTTCGAATACTCTGTGGCCGTGCGCTTGACACTATAGGGGGCGCCGCTGTTCCCATCCCTTTCCGCTGACCCGCTCAGCGTGTCGCCTGCAATTCCTCGTTAGCAACTAATCCACTTTCACCCCCCTCCCCAGGCTGACCACAGGGGACCCGGAAGTTACCACAGGAAAGTCCCCAGCTGGCCACGGACGGTCAAGTTGACTCCATGGAGAAAACGATTTATAGTTGGTCCGAATTTGGTCTAAAAAGATCACCTTCCCATAAAAGATCACACGGTGTCGAATGACCGGAATGGACTTACACACATGCTTTCAAAATAGTCGAGAGAGAAGAAAGTCACAGTTTGACAACCAAACACTGCCCTCATGAACCACAAATATATATTTAGGTCCCCTCGCAAGGAAAGTAAAATAAAGGTCCTTTAAAAAATGTGAAGGAAATTACACTTGCTTGAAAAAAACCTAAAACCTACTTGTCTGTGGACAGTGGCGGATCCAGGGGGCAAAGGCAATTGCCCACCCCAAACGGAAAGCTCGGGGCAAAACTTGTTTTTGCCCCCACAAGCGATCGACCTCCTTTTTCCCGACTCATTTTAGTTTATAGGCAACATTTTGGTGCTTTAACCTACTTCTAACGGAACCAGTTAAGTTAGTGAAATATCAGGCCTTGATAGAAAAAGGATCTTGGTTTTTTCAGCCCGTGACGTTTTTTTTGCTCTCAACACCCGTACCGGGAAGTTATTTTGGCAATTTTGCGTTGCGCGACGTTTTTTTTTGTTTGACTTTGGTTTGCCCCTCCCAAACCGACCGGCGACGCCACTGTCTGTGGATATGGTAGAAGTCCGCTCACCTACAACAGTGATCATCCAGATCATGACGTAGGAGTAGACGGCAATCCACAGCATGGCCATGATAAACGTGATGACGTAGAATGGGCGCCACTTAGGCTTTCCCACGTCGGGCAGTGTCAGGTAGCAGGCCACCAGAACCGGCAGAGAAATCACGAACATCACCCTGGCGGAGCAAAGCACGACAGTCAGCTGTGGGCTCAGAGCTGCAGCCTGCCAGACAGAGAAATCACGAACACCACCCTGGCGGGACAAAGCTCAACAGTCAGCTGTGGGCTCAGAGTTATAGCCTGCCAGACAGAGAAATCACGAACACCACCCTGGCGGGACAAAGCTCGACACCGGTCAGATGTGGGCTCAGAGCTGCAGCCTGCCAGACAGAGAAATCACGAACATCACCCTGGCGGGACAAAGCTCGACACCGGTCAGATGTGGGCTCAGAGCTACAGCCTGCCAGACAGACAGAACGACACAAGACGCCAGTGCCTCAGCTGTCGAACGCTGGGTGAACTGCTGGTGAAGAACTGTCCAAAAACAGCTACCCATCTGATTCGACATCGTACGAAAAATTATCAAATCTGAAAGTTTGAGGTAAGAAATAAGATCATGGATTATGTGATTTGACAAAAAAATGGTCCAAATATTTTCAATAGAGAAGTGGATGGGCTACCCAACGCCGCTTATCGTGTTTCGCTATCTAGCTCGGTTCTAGAGATCTTAGGGGGACGGGTACCCGCCCCCCGTCGAAGGGAATGTGGATCAGACCCCCGTCAATGCGCGTGTTAATAGCGAGCTAAACATGGATAACCCTGTTTTTGGTTAATTGATGGTGGAATATTGTTTTAATCACAGAATAAAAACATGTAAATACGCTTACATGGCATTATTGAATATATTAACATAACATTTTATTTACTAATATAAACTATATTCCCATGGGGTACTGGTGTGTTTTGTGTATTGTGTTGTGTCTGTTGTGTGATTGGGTGATGGCTGGGTTATGTGGTGTTTTCATGTGTTACTGACGAGAATCTGGCGTGTTAGGTATTGCTAGTCAGCATTGTTAGGTATAAACTCGATCTAACATAAATTTGTTCGCATCAAATCCTTCAAAACGTACACCAACGGAAAGCTGATATCCTAAGGAAGCCATCGGTGTCTTTGAACTTTAAATTTGATACATTTTTAGAAGTATGATAAAATAACTCTTGTTTCTCTTTTGCCAGTTGCAAAGTGTGTAAAAATAAGGGGTATGTCAAAAAATTTATCGGAGGTTTCACCCGAAGTTTGCCCAACAATATAACGTTTTCCTGACTGGTTCATGGCTTTTCTACTTTTATTACAAATATCATTAAAGCGCAGAGCCTATGCTTGTTTTTTTTGCTTAAGACCAGTTTCAGGTAATATTATGAAGAAGAATCTTAAGAAAAAAATTGATACAAAACTCTGCACTTGAATGTATCTACTTATATAGAGGTGAAACAGACGACAAATACATCATTTTCGTGCAGTCTAAACACATATATAATAAATTCATTTCACATGAAACATTTCTTGCCGTGGTTCTTTAGCCCTGGTCCATGACTTCGATCCAGTCTTGAATAAAAGGTACTTCCCACGTTTCTTTTTATTGTCGTTTCTGATGTTGTCTGAATGTGAATCGCTTCTTTGATCTAGCGATGTTTTGTCCTGGCTTAGAAATTCATCATCTCTCCCGTTCCATGGAATATCGTCTTTCGTAGGCGTATTGCGCTGTTGCCGCTTTATCCCCACACCTCCCCCTGCAGGAGGTGCTTTTGGGACTTCACGTGTTCTTTTTTCCGATTGGTATACTCCGCCCAATTTCTCATATGCAGACCTTTCCACAATCGTTACAGCCCATTTGCTAATTTGGTCCAGGTCTCTTCATCGCAGGGTTCGGTCGTTTGGCTTTACCAGTAATTTCTGTGTTTTTAGGGGCGGAGGTTATGTCTGGAGTCGATACTTGGTGAAAACTCTTCGTAGCTGCACATATGTTCCCTCCAAACAGGGTGGTACCATCATTCTCTTTTGTTCTTGATCACTGGTGCTCTGGGTTTCGTGCTTCGGACAGTTGTCTTGATTTTTTTTAGGGGCCGCCCATAAGTTATTGACGGCCCCTACTATCTGACTGATATGGCATGATCTGTCCTCCCTTCTCTGTCATCCTTCCACTGGCAGAAAGATCAAAGGGCAGCTCGAAATGCGTTAAATCCGTGGATTCGTCTTTACAAGTATTGCAGGCAAACGGGTGCGTTGCAAGACCCCCTTCCGGTTCCTCCGTCAGCCACAAGCATGGCTAACATGGAGCCGGCCGTCCGGTTCAATATCTCAACTTGCCCGTTTGACAGTGGGTGGTAGCTAGTTGTTCGGGTCCTTTGTACGCCGATGTGGGCTTCTCTGAGCAGTTTGCTCTCGAGTTGCGACCCTGATCGCAGTGGAACACCTTCGAACAAAAGGCACTGGCAAAACAAGATCGTTTACTAGATTTTCTGCCACCGTTTCGGCCTCCTGATTAGGTATAGTAAACGCATTCACCCGCTCGAGCCGAACGATTGGAGGGGTTAACCTTCGCCCGGGTAGGGGTCTTTTCAAACCCCCTCGAGTTTTTCCAAAGCGACAAAAAACGGCGGCACACAGCGCTGCCAAACTTAGTCTAGCTGTTCCTTCATCATTTTTACATATTTTCTGAAAATTTTAGCTCAAGGTCATATCAGGTCAGGTAGGCCAGGTTAAGTGACCTCACCTAAAAAATGCTTAGGACTGCATAACTAAAAGGTGGGGGGGGTTAATCGATCAAGTTGAAACTCATACCACATTTTGGGCCCACCAGGAGCTACAACATGTGTTCCGGGATTTTTATATCGGTGACCTAAGGTCATGTACAGAGCAATGTATTATTGAGCATTGAGCCCCATTGTAAATACATGGGGAAAATCACGAAATGAGCTTTTCTCAGTAAGTATGGATGGAATCAACTTCAAACATTGATTACAACTTGCTCTTAGCCCATTTCTGAAGTTGATGCCAAAAATTTTGACTTGGGACCTTTGAAAGGTCACCTTAGGTCAAATAAGCATTTTTGGTGTTTTACTCTATAAATTTTGAATAAACAAAGATATAACTTTTATTTTGTCACCGAATTATTTTTATAGTCATTGCAAGTCAAATGATATGCATCATGACTATACCAGATCAAGTTGGGTCAGACCGTTGACCTAGGTCAGGTCAAATTTTCAAATTTGGCCTGGCATAGCAATATCATATATCATTCGATTTGTATTGACGAGAGGATTGCAATGGTGCATCAACTATGACTTTATCTTGCTTGTTTTGAAAGTTATTAGCGAAAAAGTAAACGCCCTTATGCATGGGTGGCTATGGACATTCCCAAGAACATTCCCAATATTCAGTGACCTGTAGCTCCGTAGGCTTTGACCTGACACGAAAATAATTAGCACTGTTTTGAAAGAGCCACTCAAGAGCCTTCGAATAGTCTTAAACAAATGTTTCTAGCTATCATAGTGTCTGAGATATATGAGGTTTTCTTAGTATACCTCATATTAGCGATTTTTATCTATTTTGACCTCTGGTGACCTTGATATTGACCTAACGAGAAAAATGACCTAAGTATTTTCGATATAATTTTTGAACAGCTTTCGATTGCCGTTTTGCGCTTTTTTCTAGCTCTCTAGTTTTTGAGATCATGGGGGTCTTCTTTTAGCCCCCCACCAGGGCGAAGGTGGCTCATACCCGCCACCGGGGCAAGGGTTAAGAGGACTGTTGCACTGGCTGGTCGCTGCTTGAGCAAAGCCGAGGCATGCTACAGTGCTACTGAAAGGGAGTAGCGTGGTGTAGTCTGGGCAGTCCGGCACTTTGCTGTGTATTTACAGGGGCGTTCTTTCGTACTGCAAACGGAGTATTGCCCACTGACTTACCTACGGAGGTGCAAGGACACGCAGCAAAGATTCGCTGGGTGGATACTGGCACTGGAGCAGTTTACGTAAAGAATGGGATGTAGTCCCGGACAAGACGTCCCTCACGCTGATGCACTATCCAGATTTGTTCCAGACGCCAGGTTAGCTCAGGTTGAAATTCAACCCGATAAATCGAGTAGATTAGACTTTGCAGGCAATGACTGTGTTTAAGAGCTGTCTAAAATTATTGATTTGTTTCAGATAAACTTGTACATTTTAGGAGCATGAATTAGCTCATTTTATTCTGAGAACCCCAAATGATGTGATATGTTTGATACTGACCACGCAATAGACCGGAAGAACTCAGCAAGTTTCTGATCAATTTGGACTTCAGCTTCTTTCAGCCGTGTCATCCAATGTTATGTTCCCTATTCCGCGCAATATATGCAGCGCGACGTCGTGGGCGCCAAAGTGGATCCAGCTCTCTGATTCGATGCGTAGTCGCAACCAACAAGCTGCAGGCAAATCCTCCCCAGGTGCAAACTTGAAATGTTTTCAGTGTTGTGGGTGTGTATTCGGAGTCAGCCTGCGAGATTTTTCCCGGCGTATGGGGCTCACCGTTCGTGAAGAGCACGCGCTTGAAGCAGCACCCGCTCCCCCATTTGACTTAACACGGGACCGACGATTTGCACCTTCAGAACAGCTGGAATCATATCATTCACGGTCGCACCACGTTGTCCCAGGCGAAGGTTTTCTTGCAAACATGATGCCCAAACGTAGCCTTGGGTGTTTACTTTGCTGTGGATGCCGCATCAAGTCTAGGGCGTCCCAAATTTCACCAACCCCCCAGTGGAACTTCTTGTGCCTTTCTATAAGAGACAGTACTCGTTTTTGAGCGATTTGTATCGTGACCCTGGGAATCACGCTGGGATTCTAGAGAATCTCGATGAGCTCTTTTGGAATTAGGAGTGCAAGCTCAGACGTCCTCTTTCTTGGGATTGTTTTCCCGTAGCGATAAAAACCGATGGAATACCGTCTTGTTTTGAGGAAGCTTCGTAAACGAGAAAAATTCGATCGATGGTCCGAAAATGTCCTCTGGAGGCACTATTTGGTCGCCTTGTTTGCTGTTGCGGTTTCTCTTCCTGCATATTCACAGATATTCGCGTTTTACTGCCTGACCTAGTCTGATGTAAGAGCACATCGCCTTTTTACAGAGCATTCTCTCTTTTTGCGCCATAGAGACGCCTTGTTCTCCCATTTTTTATGACTTGAATAATCGATGCTTATTGATAACCCGTTTGGCCGGTATCATTTTGATGCCCACAACTTATCATTTACGACTGCAAACTGTTTCTGTGTGCCGGCAATTGTGGCTGCTGCACGACTCCTGCTGTATCTGCGCTCCGATAACCGTCACCGTTTCCCGTTTTCGTTCATTTTCCCATCTATTTTAGATTTTTATTTACGATAATCAAATAAAGTGGTTAATCCAATTAGGATCAACAAGCAACAACCACACTCCTTTTATCTGACCCGACTGACTCAACGACAGCGAATGCACTGACACTGAATCCTAGCCATTGGGACGGGATACTGAACCCAAAGCAATGTAAAAAAATGCTCTATTGTTCTCAAGTACGTGTCTTCTTCAAACGACCCTTTCAAATAACCTCCTCGCTCCTGCAGATCCATTTGGGAACCGAAAATGAATGATGAGATAAATTCTATGAAAAATATGAATTTTAGCAGTCTTTCCTATACTGAAAAATATCTGACAATTTAAGAAATGTATTTCAATGCACCTATCTTACATTATTTCAACAAAAACTACCTAAGATGTGTTGTCTTTCATTCCTCACACGCCAAAACAATTGCCTTCATCCAAAACACCGCATCGCCTATGGTTCATATATCGTCATTTTGGGTAAAAACACTACAATTTCCAGGGGATGAAAATAATCGAAATTACTAGTTAGTTAATTCTCAAAACTTGCCTGAGGGCTTTCAATAGACCAAGGCACGGGACACCAGGTGTACTCAAGTCAATTTGAAAAGGGAGGTAAAATTTGGGACACCCTAGTACAAACGTGCCGCGTGGCGGGCGGCAGCGAAGTGCGCTTTCTCCGTAATGGGAACGGGGTCAAAACATAGTTTTGTTATAACTCGCAAAGTAGAAGCCGTGGGGACCGGGGACCGGCATGGTTGGATGCAGTGTTCAGATTCACACGCTTTGGTGCGCTTTTTGAAACAGGGATTCCGTTAAAAAGAAAATAAAACACGGAAAACAAAATATTATTGAAGAATCGAAATGAGGTGTGTATCTCTGAGACTATCCATGCAACACAGGGGATACCTGCGAATCAAAGTTGCGTCCACGTACCCTGTACATGATGCAAAGAGGAGCCAAGCCACGAGCCAAGTAGGTGGCACGTGCTGGCCAGGCACAATCTGTTGATAGTCTCGTGCTTGGATTGGTGTTGTTGTATGGAAAAAAATGATAGAAAAGGGCAAAAAGTGGCTTGAACAAGGCGGTGCTCAATTCTCGGCAGGCCAGGGGATTTAAAGTTATTGACAAAGCTGTGATCCCATCACAAATGTTTCCCTTTATGCCGGTGGATTTCGTCTCATCATTGCGAATATTCACCAAAAATAAAAAAACTTTTCGTGGGGTCCAGCACCTAAACGATGCTAAGTTTTCGGAAGATTCTGTTCCGCAGTTAGCACTGTACACGCCCGACAATAGGGTGTTTAGTGTCGGGAGCGGACGAGGGTGTGCCCGTGACAGTCATGCTCGGAAGAGCAGAATCACAATCTTTCATGGCGATCCAGGCTGGGTCATCGGTGGCCGAGAGGAGAGCGCTCTGCTAGCACGCAGGAGATACGGCCTCGGGTATGGCACGCCGCAAAATGTGTTTCTTCACCGCTGCTTTGTTGTTGTTCCTGCTTTTTTGGTCCAAGGCGAAGCTCTATATCCGATTCTGTATCACATGAAGTTGACTTGTGCGAACGGAGCTCCACCAGGAGTAAAGTGGGCAACACCTTTACACACTATGTTTTCCCCTACACCAACCGTGTATCTCCGAGGACAGGTCAGCCGGGGTCGAGCACCTCCTTATTTCCGGTCCAGGGCCTGTCACGACACCAAGGCGGTTTCCGCGTTTAAAATAATTAGACTGGTGACATCAGGAGATGTAGCAACAAACCCGGGGCCTACCACTGTTGCTGCTTCTAGACATCCGCCACTCCATGATACAGATCCCGGACATCTTGGAGTGGAGGGGTGCCACACAGGAAGTCCTGGCGGCATCCATTTTCTGGTTCAAAATGTTCGAAGCATAAGGAGCAAGCTGAGTGATTTGCGGTGCTGTGCGCCGGAGCTTCGAAACGGGATATCATCGCCTGGACTGAAACATGGTTGGAAGACTGCATGGATACCTCGGAACTCCAGTCAGCCCTCCCGGGGCACACGTGGTATCGTTGAGACCACCCGACACATGCGGGAGGTGTTGCCTGCGCAGTGAGATCCTCCCTACGTCCGCAGAGACTTAGAGGCGACCGACACTAAGACATTTGTTTTGGAAGTACAATCCCTCCCGCCACCTCTGTTTTGCGTTGTCTACTGTCCACGAGGAGACACCGGTGAACTAAATCGTACTGCTCAAATGATACAAGGCATTGTAGTGCAATTTTCGGACCGACCTATCAGCGTTACTGGTGATTTCAATGTTCCAGACGTGAGGTGAGAGCTGGATGATACAAGTAAATTGCATCCGATATATAACTTCATTGGATAACATTTCATGGGACTTGCTGTGCACGATCCCAGGCCGTTTCTTATAAATTCACAATTTTCCGCATACTCTTGTCATTTCGTCATTTTGGCCTTGCAGAGATTGCCCTAGGTCAATGAATGTTGACTACTATGTAGATTACCTACTACAACACCTACAAAACCCCAACCAGAAAACGTATTAACATATTTTATTTGTGATATTCCCCCACCATTAAGAGGTTTATGTATCATTTCCTGCATCTGAAGTCATCAAAAACGGATTTATCATAAACACTTCTTCAGAAAGGGCTATTTGTAAGCTTGAATATCGTCTCAGATTTCAATGATAGGTTCCGCCAAATGCAAGCCGAGTCTGACACGCTGTCATACATTAATTCAGAGGCCCAAATTATAAATTACGTCATCAGCAGGTAATAAACCAAAGCAAAAAACATCGCTTTGGACTTTTCTTTGTTATGAACAACTCCAAAACAAATCGTAGCCGTCACCAACTACGTCACGTTTATCACTTCTCCCATACCCATTAATGCGGTGTGAGGCTCGAACACGCACGCTGCACAGCTAGTCAGCCTGCTTACCGCCCCAGCAGACTATCAGGAACTTCGAACGGGCTCTGGTTGTTGAATGGCACGTCACGAACCTGCCCAGTCATCTCTCGCTGCACCGCCTCAGAGATGTCACCTGGGGGAAAACACATGCAGCGCTTCACAGACGTCTCCTGGGGGGCACACACGCAGCGCCTTAGAGATAGTAAGGTAAATAAGTGCTGCTTTGCCTCAAAGCAACACGTGTTCGCTTTACTTTTTGACACCGAAAAGGCCTATGACACAGCCTGATGCCTACGCGATTCTAGACAAGGCACGGAAAGCTGGCATCAAGGGTCACATGCAGGGGCGCAGCCAGAGCTTTGGTATGGGGGGCACACCAACTTTGAGGGGCACCCCGGGGAAAAAAGGGCACTTTTAACGTAGCCTAAAAAACTTATAGTAAGTGTTTTATGTTTAGTATGTACTTATAGTAAGTTATCTATGTTTATATCATTTTTTGGGCATCTTTGGTTCAATAAAAAGGCAAATAAATCATTGACGGAGAAGGAAAACGCGATTAAAACCAAAAAAAGAACAAAATATCAACAAAATGTCATGTAAGTAGCCAAAACACGACTGTTTTGGATAGATTTAAGGACAAATCAGCCAACTCATGCAAGTACTTAACATCAGAGAAATCAGCGGAGCATGTGGTATCTGTTACAATGTGCAGGTTAAGGCATATTGGAGTCGAAAATTCATTTGTTATGCCCACTGGTTTTGTCGTGACGAGTGAACCCTGGCTGAACGCGGATTAAGTTCCTTGCCTCCCGCAATCGCCGTGGGACGAAGGGTGGCATGGTGTCTTTGGAAGAACACATTTTTGCTGCCGGAAGAATTTGAGAGATACCTTTTGAACGCGTTTATTAAGTTCCATATTCTCAAGGATCAGTCCCAGTTAAGAGTAAATAAAAGGTGAACAGGCCGGTGTTTTGGATGGGGATGGTGTGACAGGGCTGAAAATTGTGAAAACTAGTTCTTCATTTAAATTAATTAGTAGAAATCCTGGTTTAGGGGACTGTGCTCTGAGCTCAGGGGCACATGTCTTTTTACCATCCCTTCCCAGAATGCACCAGTATAATAAGCAATTTATATAACCAGGGGCGCCTAGGTATCACAATCTGTTTTAGAGATTACTCATTCCTCGTTAGCTCCGTTTTACAAGGAGAGTTTCCATTGTGTTCTTATTCTCCATCTATTCAAGATTAGCTCTGGGGCCCCCAAAAGTGGATCAGAGGCCTCCAGAGCAGCTTCCCCCATCCCCCCAGTTGTGCCTCCTGGGACTAGACTAGCTCAGTGACCCCGCCCCAAGATGATGGGAGTTGGCCTTGTGTTCTTATTATCTGTCTATTCAAGACCACCTCAGGGGCCCCTGAAGGTCATCAGACTAGCTCAATGGGCCACAGATAGGCTCATAGGGCATATTAACAGATTAATCATTGCATATTTGAGTGAAAATAGCCGATCTTGACCTAATTTGACCTCTGGAGGTCAAACCATTGACCTGAGCACTAAAACATGCGAAGTAATTTCTTACTGAATTCACGCGAGCTTTCTATTGCACTTTGTAGATTTGCGCTAACGCCCATATTTTCGGAGTTAGACGGGGGTCATCGATGGCCCCCGGTGGGGCGAAGGTGGCGCCGGACCCCCGGTGGGGCGCGGGTTAAGGGGCCATCGTTGTTCCCCCGGTGGGACGAAGGTTAAATGGGTAGTGCGTTAAAAAGATATTGCGTCATTTCAAGAGCAAACTGTCAAAAATTTGTTTTAAACAGTGATACAAGTTGTTTTTCTGTGAGTTTATGATTGCTGTGAGGGGTCGTTTTAGTCTCAAATTTGACTTCTGTGATATTTATTTGGCTGTTTTAGTAAAAATAAAATTTGAGCCCTTTTTGGCCCTGCTCCTCACTCGTTTGGCCCTTTTCTGCTGAAAAAACTTGGCAGCCCTGGGCAGCATCTACAATCTTTAGAATATGGAAAGACACAAAAATTTGGAAACATTTTTACCACTGGCACTTCTAGGTCTTATTAACGCCTCCCCTCCTCAAATGGGGTGTTGATCCCCTGAAGACACATAATGGCCAGCACAAGAAATGCCCCCCCCCCCACTAACATTTCCTTAAAAAATGCCCTGCGACTAAGGGCGCTGCTTAGTTCAGCTGAGGGACCTTAGACCAGCTCGGGCGCTCGTACTCTCCCTGACGCAGAGTCGTAACGGAAAGCCGTGGCGCCGCCCCTGGTCTCTACAAACCCTCTACAAAGAAGATGCAAAGAGGCAGATAGGTAAAATTATGACTCAGGCGATCCCACCACGCCGCGAATCGAACCATTATTACTAATGGGTCAGAACATATTTGATGAGAGCAGAAGGTGTAGGACCCGGGCTGGCCGCCGCCCCCTCCCAGGTTCTCTGGATTTCCAAATCAGAGGGGTTCTAACCCCCCTCCCAACCCCGGGATCTCCACCCATGCTTTCACGCACACTTCAGCCCTGGACGCTTCGAACACAGTGCTCGGCAGAGGATCACATAGGATACGCAGCAGCTGTTGTCATGCCTCTAATGTTTTAGCGCCTTTTACCAGCCTGCTACCACGGAGGCGCTTTTCCAGCTTCTTAGCTATACTGGCCATAGCAGCACTCGTCACAAAAAGCTTAATTTTATCCCTGCTTACCACAACGTGCTTTCGCAGAAACCTGAATTCAAAACCAAAGTTTTGTTTGTTTTTAATGTTCAACCAAAAGCTTTCAATTTGATACAAACATAATCGTTTTATCACCATAAGCTCTTGATTGAAAACGACCATTACCAACGTGAAATTCTATCATCTTAACACGCGCATTGACGGGGGTCTGAGCCACCTTCGCATTGACGTGGGGGGGGGTCGGGTCCCCTAATATCTCGAGAACCACGGTAGGTAGCGAAAACAGTAAACGGCGCTGGGCTGCCCATCCACTTCTCCATCGAAAACATTTGAAACTTTTTTGTCAGGTCACATTTAAGGTCACGAGAGGTCAAAACATGCCGTCATAGGGATAACATGTAAATTAAGTTTTTCGGCCATTACATCTGACACAAGAAAAGATAGAGCAAAACGACTTAAACTATATGACTCCTCTCAGCAAGCCAAATCGAATGATATATAATTTGACCTTGCTAGGTCAACTCAAGGATTTGACCTGACCTGAGGTCAGGTCAGGGTCAAATTATATAAAATGCATATCATTAGAACCGCATAGCCCAGGTGAGTCTAATGCAGCTAAAATAAATGCTCTATCACCATCCGTTACTAAGTTATTCCGTAAAAAACATTTTTCCATGTATTTCCAATGGAGAGGTCATGCCTCGTACCTGACCTTAGGTCATCGATATCAAAAATACCGGAACATATTTTAGAGAACTCAGTGGGGCCATTATGTGATATGAGTTTCAATCGGATAAGTTCACCCTGCTCCGACTTATGCTATCATAAACTTTTTTTGAGGTCGGGTCACTTGACCTGAACTGGTGACCTGACCTGAGATGACCTAACCTTAAAATTTTCACAAAAGTTGTGAAATTGATGAGGGAAAAGGTATGCCAAGTAGGCGGCGCTGCGCGCCGCCGTTTTTCTGCTATCTCTGAAAACCCGAGGGGGGCGGGTACCCGCCCCCCGTCAATGCTCGTGTTAATGGCATCGCTAAATAACAACTTTACGAATATCTTGAACCGAAAACCTAAGCTTTGTGTTGCTTGAGTATTATTTTACAACAAGATTTTACTTGAAGCAAAAACATTATTCTATAATTACAACTTTTTCTTTAACAGTGATAATCACTAATGCATAATTGTGATATTTCACTGAAATCCCTAAATGGTAAATCAACAAAAAGCTGAAATCGAAAACCAAGGTTGTGCGTGCATGTTTGGACTACCTGATGAAAAACTTTCATATGAACCTAAAATAATCATTATATCAGCATTTGCTCCTGAGACATAGGTTCCATCTCGTTTTTCGGGCCTCCAGTGCCACTGTGCACCGAGGCGAAGGTGGCTCATTCCTGCCACCGAGGCAAAGGTGGCTCATATGCGCCATCGGGGCAAAGGTGGCTCATACCCACCACCGGGGCAAAGGTGGCTCATATCTGCCACCGAGGTGAAAGTGGCTCATCAGCGCCATCGGGGCGAAGGTGGCTCATACCCACCATCGGGACGAAGGTGAAGAATAGCTCGACCCGGGGTGAAGAATAGCCCTCGTTTGATGGAATTGCCCTTGAATGTGAAATAAATAAATAAATAAAATAGAAGGTGGCTCATGCCCGCCACCGGGGCGAAGGTGGCTCATGCCCGCCATATGGGCGAAGGTGGCTCATACCTGTCAACGGGGCGAAAGTCAGGAATAAGGGCGGGTCAAACTTGCGATACGTTCTGTGGCAGTTTTTTCTCGGTATTATTAATTTTTATGATATGCATCTCCCGAAGCAGCGAACAGTTTGCCCACTGCGAAGGAATCGATGCAGCCGACTGGTACGCGTAAACAAAGAAGGTATTGCACGGGTTCTGCAAGGCTGTTAATAACAATGACTTATCACTTACGGGTTCACTGTACCTCAGTGCCGTTCGAAACTGCGTAGGGGAATGTCCAGTAAAGTAATAATGAGTGATGGAGTTTAAAGACGCACCGACAGTAGGGTGCATCAAACGCCCCGACTTTTGAAATTAGCTACGCGGCCCGGCCCAATTTTTTGCCTTGGACCTAGTGAGTCCAAATATGAAATGTTTTGAAATTTCGAAAGGGGCTAGGGGTGCCACCTAGCGGCCAAAGTTTTCAATTTTGACAATTTTTGGATATACTTTGGATTGGCCGCAGAAGTCGCCTCATTTTATTAGTGGACTGTTTTGTGATCAAACACTGTTGCGCTGGCCTAAAAGCAATTGCATGCCCAATTTCATGCATTTTAGACATCTTTTAGGGGTGCCTCCTTGCGGTGAAAAAATCAATTTTGACAGTTTTTTTACAATTTGTTTCATTAAATGTGTGGACAGAATCATTGTGAATTTTGGTCCAGCTGAAACGAGACTTTGCTGAATCGACCTCAGGGTACTTGCGAGACGGATTTCATGCATTTTGGATTTCTTTATATGGCGCTACCTGGCGGCCGAAGTTAAAAATTTACATTGGTTTCTGTTCATCCGTTTTTATTTATTGAGGACACTGGTCCTGCTTGCAGCTAATATTTTGGGCGATAAACTACCGTTTTACTGTAATTTGATGCCTTCTCGTACACACAAGGCTAAGAACGAAGAAAGACGGAAACAAGTTGTGGGGAGCGGACATGGAAACTAATTGCTGGTTACACCGTGGTAGAGTAAGAGAACGAATGGAAAATACGGCTCCCCCATATCGAATTTGACGGTTGAGCTTCTTGAACGGCAGGAGTGCTCAGACGCAGTGGTAAACATGGTGTTTGCCTCAACAGGGTCGAACACAGGTCATCGATCAGCCGCCTGCATCCAAATCCAAGATCGGCTGAACAAGGCTCTGCTCTGGTCTGCGGACAGGCACTAAGTCGGGGGAAAAAGTCCACGTCAGTGTTTTGAACAGACTCGATATTGAGAAATTCCGCTTGCCTAACCAATAATTCTAACAAAAACCGACTTACGTTCATTATACACTGAAGAAAAACGGGCCAAAAAATTAACAATATTTCGAAATTGATTATTTATCAAGATAAGCGAAATATGAAAGACGGTTGAGTTTATCTTTCAAATAAACTCAACTTCACCAGAAAGTCGCCCGTTCCTGACGGAACTCAAAGAGAACCTCCTTCAAACTGTCTGTCCGAAGCAAAGCCGTGATGACCACGGGGAGATCAGAGAACTAGGAATTACTTTCCTTGGCTCAAATAATCCAGATGTATATTTTCGACGCTCAGGAGCAATGCGTAGAGCTAGATGGATGAGCAGCCTGTCTTATGCGATGAAGATATGCACGTCCGAGCACCACATTCCAACGTTCAAGACGAAAAAGCCCCAACGCAGGAACTAATGTCAAAGCTTTGGCGGTTCGGGACCTTCAGGAACTAATGTCAAAGCTTTGGCGGTTCGGGACCTTCATCTCCTCCGTCTATGGCTTGTAATGCATGATATGCCAGGACGCAGTGGATTCCCCATGGCATGATCTGAATCTTAATCAGCACTTGCCCTGTTATGGGGACTGGGTGAACAAAGTTGTTGGCACCGGTACACTGCTGGCTCTCAGCCATCAGCGGTACTTCACCTTAGAGATGGTTCTCTTGCTCTTTTCAGCAACTTGACATCTCAGCCTGTGCGAAGTCAGCTTGCAAAACGTTTTCTGGCGGTGAAGCTCAAGATCATACCCGAGGCACCTCTCAGTCGTGAAGGAAGTGGGTCCGGAAAACCATGTTTTTTATTTTATTTATTTATTTTTATTAGGGCCACTCCCAACAGGCAAACTTGCCCAATTACAGGGAGTATTGGCGTGGGTGTTAAAGGATCCTCTCCACCGGGTCAAATCAGACACGGAAGGCGGTTTCCCGCCGTGGGAATTGAACCCACGTTAATCCATGCTATCCGATCCAAATACTGGCAACAAAGCCACTGGGCCACCCCGGCCCCAGAGTTTGCAGAAATTGAGCAAAGAGACTAAGTTGGTAGACCTGGCTGAACCTGAATCGTGGTCTAAATTCAGACTCCTGAAGCTGGACACCGGGTTCCTAGAGCTGGATGTCAGTGACGGGCCTGACTCATCTACCTACCAGGCATCAAGGGTAAAGCCCAGGGCCATACATGTTCCCAATGATACCGCCGTAAAGGGAGGAAAGATGGCCTCGGACTTTCAAACGACAGCGTAGTCTAAGCGACACTTGCAGAACATTCTGCAAGCGGTCGGGAAAAAACCGAAAAGGCAACCTGATCTACGCTCAAGGAACCCCAAACACAAGTAATCTGTGTGCTCAAGAAAGGGGGGTTGTGTGAATAGTAGAAATAGAAAGTCAAGTGTGACTATCAGTGGTCAAAACTAGCGCAACTGAACATGACGTCTCGTCGAGGCCATGAGTTGTGAGCGCGGCAGTGGAGTGGTCAGCGCAGCTGGCTTCCACGCAGCCGACCTGGGTTCAAGGCCCGGCGACTTACTTGAACGAGGAGCAAGCGGGCTCCCCAGAAACCCTTCCAAAAGGGAAAGAGTAGGCGACGCCGTATGACCCTGGCAGTTGGTGCGTCTATAAGCCCCAAAAATCAATCAAACAGGCCGTGAGCTGTGCTATGAATGTCTCTTACAAATCTCGTATTTGTTATCGAAAGATCGGTGTTATGTGAACTACAATAATAGCATAAGCCATAACCCAAAGTAACATGATTACAATAATCTAAGACATTTGGTGTCAATTTGGAAACATCGGCTCTTGGCGTTAATCATCGTACATGAGCTTAGCTTCCACAACGGTGCTTTTCATGCAAGGTACTTAAGCTGGAACCTTCAAGCATTTCAAAGATTGATGAATCAAGATGTTTTGGTCTCAGCATTGTATAAATGGCCTTGTATTGTAATAGGAATAATACCTCAAATCGATGAACGATTGGGTTCTTTCCCGAAATATCCCAACTTAGCCGCCCACTGTGCTCCGGTGGATTTCTGAAATGAGAGGAGGTCGTGCGAGAACTCCCAAAAAATATGAAAAACTATGGAAGAAAATGGATGATTTGTTGAAAAACAACGAAAAAGGAAGATTAAATATTAGTCCGGAAATTTTGAAGGTGATATCTGACACTTGAGAGGAATTTGCAACACAAATTATCGTTGGAACTCAACCAAAACTTCTTACTCATTTTTGTCATAGTCATTAATTTATTAAAAACTTAGAAATTAATTTCGGCCAACAGATGTTACTCATTGTCAAAACTTGTAAATGCCTTTAACAGATACTTTGGACCTACAGGAATAGTTCATAATTACAACAAAGTTCAAATCCAGGATGGTTCAACAATTATTTTCGATAAAAACTCACCAAAACGCCAAACGTTGCAAACTTCTACCGTCAGGTGGCACCCTTAGCTGGCGTCCAAAATGCGCGGAAGTGACTGCACAGGTAATTTGGAGCTTGGAAAACAGTATTTGACCACTGCTGGGTCCGATTTTATGATAATACAATTTCCACGGGCGATCCAATGAATATTAAAAATTGCAAAAATTTGAAACTTTGACCGCTAGGTGGCACCCCTAGCCCAGTATAGATTTTCAAAAAATTTGGGATTTGAGGTTTTCATGTCTGAAACAACAAAATGTGACGGGCCGCTAAGCTAATTCATCAAAAAATGAAAATCATGGGGCGTTTGATGCACCCTAAACGACAGCTAAGCTTGCAGGGCTTGGCTAACTCTCACCCTCTTGGGAGGGATTAAGGTGATCAGATCAACCTATCAAGAGGCTCTGCCGGGACTTGAACCCGTCAGCCGTGGTTCAGAAGGCAGGTGCTCTACCGCCGAGCCGCGCATCCCCAGGTAGCGTGGCCAAATCTGCAAACATGGACAACTCTTCTGCCTTCTCATATTGGCTCTTCACTTATCAGAGTGGAAGAAAATGTTTTTTTGTACAATTGATAATTGCATCACATGAAATTGGCTAAGTGCAGAGGAGACGAAACGGGATAGTTTTTTTGGGCTTATCGACGCACCAAATGCCAGGGTCTTATGACGTCGCCAACTCTTTTCCTGATGGAAGGGTCTCTCGGGAGCATGCTCCTTGTTCTGGAAAGCCGCCGGGCCTTGAATCCGGGTCGGCTGCGTGGAAGCCAGCTGTGTTGACCACACTACTACCGTGCTCCCGAAAGAAACGAGATAACAATTACGGCAAGTGATACTATGCGTAAACTCGTGCTCCGCCCCCGTAGCTCCGTTGGTAGAGCGTTGAGCTGCGCCAGCTCAGAAAACCGTGCAGCGGCAGTGCGCAGGTGAAAGCTTGGGATCAGTTCCCCTCAGATGAACGCTGCTCAATATTTATCTGACAAGTCGGCTGGCAGCTGACTGGTGAGAGAGCAGACTAAGGGGGCGGCCGTTGATGTGCTTTGTTGGACGCTGAACTTTGGCTTGTAAATTGACCTGTCATTGCGGGAATTGCTCGTTGACATGGCTGGGTCTGGTTTTCAGTAACAAATCCCTCGATGACTTTAGTGAGGCTTTGATACCAAAAGCCAAAACTGCAATAGCTTGTACAATGATTATAATAAAGAATGGGAAGATTGGGATGTTTTTTATTTACATACGAGAACATTTGATACCATACCTGCACTGGATGCCTCGCTCTCCTCATTTCCAGCTGCTTGAAAAGTAAAGATAGGTTGTTAGTGGGACTACGGAAAGCCAACAGGATGTGCGCAAGCGAAAAAAATGTATTTAGAGTAACCAAAGCGGTACAAAATAAAAGGATGTACGACTCTTGAAACATGCTATGGCAGTGACAAACTTTAAGAATAACAACGTGGATGCCAATCATGCTAGTTACAAATTATAGATACGTGCTAGGACGGAAGCAAACATGCCCAGGAGGAAACTCGGGGCGGGCCGAGTAGGAAAATATAGATCTTGAAAAAGTTCCACCTGATTCATTTTACTTGTCTGCATCTTCATTTTCTCTACCCTAAAACCTGAGGGGTTATATCATGTAATGTTACATCGGAGGTCATGAGCGATTTATCGGTAACTGCTGTACCGGTTCTACCGGTTCGAGTGCCTGCCTGTCGCTTAACAATACCCCCGATTTCAGTAAAGGATCTTTGTATCAGTGCCGGTACCATTCCTAACTGTAAATACTACTGATCTTGCGTTGCAAGTTTTCGAAGGTTCTTTTTCCGGCATCATTTCTGTTTTATGTGACAAAATAATTGATTCTGGTCTGGTTTAAGGCGTCAATTCCACACACGGTATTATAGTGCCACTTGCAAGCGGAGGAGACTCAACAGACCCATGGAATTAGCGCCCTGTAACTACGTTATCAGCACTTAAATCACCGAGAGGATAATGCATATGCAATTGAACGACTTTTTTAACATTAATTGTTTGTACTTTCCTGCTCGGGACGGCTATAATGGGAGCCACTCAAGGTATAGGCGCTTGTACTGGTTGATTGTTCAAAATGTGTTGATGTGATCCCTCGTGACAAACTGTTAGATAAGGTACAGATGTATGGTGTAGAGAAAATTGGATAAAAATTAACTGCAGGACCATCAACAGCAAGTAAAAATAGCTGAAATGAGGCCAAAGTCATGCCCAAAACAATCCTTAACACCAGTAAGGTAAATCAGGGAGGATCCCTCACTTGTGTGCTATTTTTCCCCTCCGGGCGAGCTAAATTTCCACACGGAAAAGACTTAAATTGCGCAGCTCGCAGACAATATCCAGATATTGATATATGGACCCACACATAGAATATCGGATATGATCAGTGATCCAAAAACCAGCTCTCACATATTTTTTAGTGTTTCCTCCGAATTCTCTTAAGTTGAGAGAGAGAGAGAGAGAGAGAGAGAGAGAGAGAGAGAGAGAGAGAGAGAGAGAGAGAGAGAGAGAGAGAGAGAGAGAGAGAGAGAGAGATGGCGTAGAAACCAACAAGGCGGGTACCAACCCAAGATGCATTCTCACCGAGCGCTGCTGCAATATTCATCTGCCGTTCAATAGGTATCATCTCCAGCCTTAGAGACACAGTGGAATTGGGCCGGGGAAAGGGTTGGGGGCGCTGTCATACATACCAATCAATACTTGGACAGGTAGATCCATTTCGGGAGATCAAAAGTGAAGAAATCCTCATATATTTTCCGCAAATGGGAACCATTTCCTAGACCGCACGCAAGGACGACAGTTTCTTACGCTGTTTCTTATCTCAAACACTAGATGTCACAAATTTCAAACCTTCCGTGGTGAGAGGAATATGAAAGCGCTAATAGGTCCTTCTCAATATTTTAAGCAAATCAGCAGTAACAAGAAATTTTCCAAATCACCGTTACAAAACTTTTCGAAGTCTTCGAGTGGTCTAAAACTACAATCTAAGTGTGAAATTTTGAAATGTGTTACAAAGAGGATATGCGCTTACACTCCAAATAAATTCAAACCCGTGAAAACTTGTAGATAATGTTGAAGTTCGATATGGAAAAATAATTTTACTATTATTATGGGATGCTTTTCCGTCGACCCGGCCTATGGAACAGGTTAATTGTACCTGCGACGTGCGTGGAAATCTACCATCATCCAGTGGCGTAGCCGGACGGCGTCTTTGGGAAGGCGACATTTCTTGGCAAACAACATGTGCACAATTAACATCTACTCGGTGAAAATCATGATCACAGTACACTATCCGGCGATATAGGCTCTGCAGTGCGGCCGAAGTTGTACGTACTGTCCTCGACGTCGTCGGCGCTGGAGACGTGCTGACGGGTCATGAGCGACTGCTTCTCACTGGGCGGAGTTTTAACACACCGGTCCAGAATGAACCGCTGCAGAGCCCGATTTTTCCACATCAGCAGACAGTAGAGAACGTACAAAAGTACCAGAATCAGCGACTCGTACCTGGAGACAGGAGTAACAGCGAGTAACGGAAAGAAGATGCGCCACTGTCTTGATGCCGACATTTGATACAAGTTCACGGGAGGAATTTTCTTTTAAGCCTGGCGGCGGACACACTTTGGAGCCTGGCGTCACCATAGCTGTCGAGAGCAGCCACGGCACGCCCTTGCAGAAGAGGATGTCGAAAACGTTGCTTCCCAGTGCGTTGCTGATGGCCATAT
This sequence comes from Lepas anatifera, assembly GCA_034440635.1. Classification (NCBI taxonomy): domain Eukaryota; kingdom Metazoa; phylum Arthropoda; class Thecostraca; family Lepadidae; genus Lepas; species Lepas anatifera. The sequence continues at coordinate 541,370 of JAOTON010000263.1, forward strand.
CTCCGTATCCTGTGATGAAGCCAGCCTCACTCCTCACGTATTTTCGGTCGATAAGGCTTCGGAACTCAATATCCTCTTCCAATTTGGTAAGCACAAATGAAGAGAACATAGGTGTCTGTTAAATTTTAGTTTGATCAGGACCTAACAATGGTCCAGAAAACAATGGTCCCCCTCTCTCTGCCTCTCTCTCTCTCTCCTCTCCCTCCCTCCCCTCTCTCTCTCTCACCATGTGATTGTGTTGTCGTAGATGACACACAGCAGTGCCGCAATAGCCACCATGTAGCATCCGGTGTCCCTTAGCATGGGGTAGCGTTTTATTTTGATGACGTCATGCACCAAGAGAGATACGAGCGAGATGACCAGCATGGCGTTGAAGACGGCCGATCCAATCACGCCGCTGATTCCGATGTCATCCTAAACAAGAGCAAAGGCACAATAAAGTGAACTGAGGGGGAGGACAACTAGATGGTGGTGGTAGTATTGTTTTATATATAAATCCATGGGGCGTTTAAAAAAGACAAAATAAAACAAAAAATACTAGACATAAGTATCAGAGGACTCATGGCGTGGGGTGATTCGTCTGCCTCTGCCATATTTTCCGGATGCAGTGCGGGTACATTCTGCCCCCCCCTCCCATGCTAGTCTCCTCATCTCAATACATTATTTTTACCATGTTTCTAATGTCCTGTATTGTGTGAATAAATGGGCAAGGAGAATTCAATCCAGGGGTACGACGAGGAACACCCTTCCCCGCCCGAGCAAAAAGAATGGCGCACCTGCGCCGAGGGCACAATAGCGGTAGTTCTGGGCTCCAACCCAAAGGACAAAACTTTGTGGGGAGCAGCGCACAAGAAGTGGTCCAACTGACAAAACAGACTTCACTGCCAGGACAAAGTATATCTGTGAAGAAATCAGACACTACTCGTGACATGCAATGTTTTCGGACAAAAATAAATCCCAAGAATTATTTTTCAACGTTAAAAATTACATCGAGGACCTCCTTCTGCGTCGCAGCTAGTAACAAAAGTTGAGCTTTCCGTGTTTTGAAACATATTGTGTTTGAGTACATATATTATATACATATTTCATCCCATTTTTTTATGTTTGCATAAATAATTTCGTCAAAAGGCTTCGATTTCAATGCTTCAATGTTTCTTGTGTTGCTCTCAGCCCAAGCATGTGCTGTATTCACATACCTTTGTAACAAACACTCCCAAAACGGTGGTGGCAAACTCGGGCGCCGAGCTTCCGGCTGCTAGGAAGGTGGCGCCCGCCACGTCCTCACTGAGCTGCAGTGTATTCGCCATCACCTGAAACACCACCGGGACGAGTTGGCGATGCTAACGTTGGGGTTCGAATAAGTAACTGTTGGGGTTTAACGACGCACCAACTGCCAGGGTCACACGGCGTCGCCAACTCTCACCCTGTTGGAATGGATTTTGGGGATCAGATTGAATGAATAAGCATGCCATTTGGATACAGCTACATTTCAGCTACTTGGGTTGATAATTCGACCACACACTGACAGCATAACATAAGAAGTAACCGCTTTCTTCTTCTTCGCTTTCTCTGCTCTTTAAAAATATCTTCACAAGTGTTCGTTTCATTCCGCTTCTCAGTATTTCTGAGAGGATAAAATCGACTAAGCAGCTGCTGCCACATTTTGAACCATTCTGGGGCGTCTGTGCATCCGCCGGGCACTCTTTCAGCTGGAGATGGTAAATTTGGACTTGGGCTCCAAACAATGAACAAACGTACAACGATTGAAAAACACACACCTGCGTCTCGATGTCAGAGTGTTCGGCGAAGATGTACAAACAGCACTCAGTTGAAACACTTAAGGTGACTGCATCACCGCGGCGAGCTGGTACCACTGCCAGCTGTGGCAGTGTGATAATGACATCTATAGGGCAGCAGCACCAAAACTTTCCGAAAAAATCCCATGGATGTGAACTCGGCCTTCACTCGACCCTACAATTTTGAAAAACAAAGTGCACAAGTGGATTATTTATGGCAGGATACAGGCTTCCCACCTACGATTTCACAACTTCAGTGGCTTCTGTGCAATAGTTCCAAGCGAAAATGTTTGACCTAAGCTCGAAAATGTAGGTACAGTAGGTTTAGAAAGCTTAAAAGCTTAAACCCAGCAGTACCTAAGTAATCTACGCCAATCTTTTCCTACCAAACGACGATTCCACAAGAAAGGAACAAAAAGGGTTACAATCTGAATTACGTCTCTACAACACTGAGGACGAGAGCGCAGCTCTTAGCCAAAGGTCATGATAAGATAGATGATGACCCGAAACCATTTATAGGCCGGGTCAATCGTGAGATAGCCAGGACTGCTGTTGCCGCCCCGGTAGCTCAGTTGGTAGAGCGTTGGGCTGCTCAGAAAACCGTGCAGTGTCGGTGCACTGGTCAAGGTAAAGGCTCGATTCTCCCGAGACACTCCTGAAGTCAATATTTACCCGACATATGTCACCTGGCGACTGACTGGTGAGAAGCTGACCTGAGCGGGGTGGCAGTCCCTGTGCTTTGTGTGACGTTAAAAGTTAGCCTCCAAATTGGCATATCATTGCAAAAATTGCTTGTTCGGATAGTGGGTTGACTGGAGCTGCGAGAATGGGCACCCCGATAAAGGGGATTTCGAGGCAAGTCCCTTGATGACCTAACCCTTGCTCCGATGGGGGTGTTTTAACACCCCACGGTTTTTTCCGGCGGCACGAAAAAAACGGCAACGCGAAGCGCCGCCGTACTTGGCACACCTTATCCTTGATCAATTCCGAAACTTTCACCAAAATTTTAAGGTTGGGTCATCTCAGGTTAGGTCACCAGTGCAGGTCAAGTGACCTCACCTCCAAAAATGTTTAAGGTGGCATAAGTAAGAAATGGGTAAATCTATCGGATTGAAACGTATACCACATAATGAGCCCACCGAGTGCTAAAAAATATGATCCGGGATTCTTCATATCTATGACCTACGGTCAAGTACGGATCATGACCTCTGCATTGGAAATACATGAGAAAAACATAAATTTGGTTGTATTTGTGTAGATACAGCAGATAATACCTGCATATTCTCCGTAGTATTCTGGGCCTCTTTTCAGGTGCATGTTGCAATTTTTTACCTGTGACATCTGAGAGATCATCTGGGGCTACTTAATCAGTTTTCAGACTCAATAACTTTGCATGAAATGATGATGCAGCTTTTATTTTGATACCATTGCGTTTGGATTGCTATTGCGAGTTGATTGCTATGCATACTGACCATACTAGGTCAAAACACAAAAATGACCTGACCTCAGTTCAAATGTAGAAAGAACAAATATAATCCTTGGGTTTAAAAACAGAAATGTGCTACAAATGTAACAATTTGAAGCAATTAATTCTATGATGACCGTAGCAAGTCTAATATTGGGAGAGACGTGCATAAGCCTTAACACGCGCATTGACGGGGGTCTGAGCCACCTTCGCTTTGACGGGGGGTGGCGGGTACCCGCCCCCTTAAGATCTCAAGAACCATGGTAGGTAGCGAAAAACGGTAAATGGCGTTGGGTTGCCCATCCACTTCTCCATCGAAAACATTTGAACCATTTTTTGGTCAGGTCACATTTAAGGTCACGAGAGGTCAAAACATGCCGTCATAGGGATAACATGTAAATTAAGTTTTTCGGCCCTTACATCTGAACAAGTAAAGATAGAGCAAAACAACTTGAACTATATGAATCCTCTCAGCAAGCTGAAGCGAATGATATATAATTTGACCTTGCTAAGTCAAATCAAGGATTTGACCTGACCTGAGGTCAGGTCAAAGTCAAATTATATTAAATGCATATCATTAGAACCGCAAAGCCCAGGCGAGTCTAATGGAGCTAAAATAAACCCTCTATCACCATCTGTTACTGAGTTATTCCATGAAAACTATTTTTCCCATGTATTACCAATGGAGAGGTCATGCCTCGTACCTGACCTTAGGTCATCGATATCAAAAATACCGGATCATATTTTAGAGAACTCGGTGGGCCCATTATGTGATATGAGTTTCAATCGGATAAGTTCACCCTGCTCCGACTTATGCTATCTTAAACTTTTTTTGAGGTCGGGTCACTTGACCTGTACTGGTGACCTGACCTGAGATGACCTAACCTTAAAATTTTCACAGAAGTTGTAAAAATGATGAGGGAAAAGGTATGCCAAGTACGGCGGCGCTACGCGCCGCCGTTTTTCTACTATCTCCGAAAAACCCGAGGGGGCGGGTACCCGCCCCCCGTCAATGCGCGTGTTAATACAAAGTCAATGCGGATTCGTCGTCCCGCTCTTCCGAACAAAAATGCCCCTTCGAGAAAATACGGCATCGGCGTGCCATCATCATAATTGGGCTTTTAAGTGCACCGAAAACAGGCTTTATGGCCGTTTCTCGCAAGATGGACAAATACCAAACCAACATGCTGTATTGCTTACGTTGCAAAAACATAAATATTTCCTAACAGTTTTCCGAATATGCTCCAAAACTCAGTCCGTGAGATTAGATAAGGGGCCTGAATTTCAGGAGACACTGTCAGAGACGCGGCTGTCCGACCGGTGGCGACGTTATCTATCGCTGATCTACAATGGGCTGGCGCGGTTATCGGGTGCGTGCGTGTCGGCCGCACCCTCTGCTCCTCGCACTGTTGCTAAACACGGCTCAGGAGTGTCGGCCGCCCCTCCGCTCCTCGCACTGTTGCTAAACACGGCTCAGGAGTGTCGGCCCCCCTCCGCTCCTCGCACTGTTGCTAAACACGGCTCGAGTGTCGGCCGCCCCTCCGCTCCTGCACTGTTGCTAAACACGGCTCAGGAGTGTCGGCCGCCCCTCCGCTCCTCGCACTGTTGCTAAACACGGCTCAGGAGTGTCGGCCGCCCCCTCCGCTCCTCGCACTGTTGCTAAACACGGCTCAGGACGGGCTGCTCTGCACGGTCAGCCAGACCGGGCCACATAAGCCGGGCGACGAACTGGACTGGCACAGCCAGGGGCGTAGCCGAGGGGGAGGGGCGGCAGGGACAGCCGCCCCTCCCTGAGGGCCCAAAGGTCCCCTGGAGGACACGAGCCACGCTTCGCGCGGCTCGCCCGCACTATGATCTGTAGTCAAATTTGGCATTTTATACCAGACAGGGCCCTCTTAAGCCCTCTCCAGCGCTCTATTCTGCAACAAGCATGTCCTTTACCATCGGGCCCTTTTGGCGCTGTCGCAGGGGCCCTTTTCGGGGCATCGCCCCTCCCTGAGCGAAATCCTGGCTACGCCCCTGGGCACAGCCTCTGGCATCGATGTCCGACAACGCCACCAGTCGATCGCTGGACAGAATGATTTCAACGATATATTATTTTCTTCAAAGATTTATGTTTTGCTACTTTACAAGAACAATACTGAAAAATAGGCTAGCTGGTTTTGCAAACAGGTTTGCAAACTTGTTGTTCCCATACTTGCTCCGATACATTTATATGTGCTGATTACGAATTTCGGGTCAAAACTTTAATCACTTCCTTAGCTTTGCATGATTAGTTCAAAGGATAGCTTAGTGGGTTTCCTTTGTAAACGGAAACCTCTTATCATATGGCCCGGCGCAAGCTGGAGTGAGTGTTATTGGTAATGTGATCTTTAGGGTGGGTCATACTCATGAGAAAAATAAAATTTACGCATTTTAACTCGGTACTACGATTTTATTACGCGAAATTCAATTCTAAAATACTTTCTTCAAGTACATTTTGGTCACAAATTACTTAAAAGGTCGCAAAAACGAACATGTGTGTTTTTGAAACTATGAGTAGAGAAGTTTTAGGATAATGCCGACTCTCGCAGGCAGTGTGAGCTTTCGAGCGATCGCGAGCTTTCAAGTTCAGCCATGCAGACCACAAATTCAGGTTGCACGCGCCAGGGTCGTTTCTAGTGCACCTTTGGGGGAGGGGGATCCGGGACATATAATAAGAAAACACAACTTGTTTATAAAAATCGGTCTAAATCTGCCAAAACTGGGTAATATGTGACTGCGTTCAGGGGCATGACCAGATTGCTTCCCCTGGATCCGTCCCTGGCACGTGCACTTGCTAAAATCTAGACGCGAGAATAGATGGATAAAAAGCGGCGAAATCACACAGTGTTCAGAACCTGAGCTTCGTAAAGCTTAGGTATATCTATACATTTAGCAGACTTGATTAAACAAATCGCCATGATATAACTAATGTGTTTACTTTCCCGCTCATTTTAACTAGTCATGTCTTCCATGCTTTCTTAGTTGCTTCATCTGTAACACCGGCACATGCTTGTAAATTTATTTTGTATGCAAAACTCATTCTCATCTCCCCTACAGGAACCTATCTTATTTGATAGCTCTCAAGAAAAGAAAGGGCCTGACCTCAGGGTTGGTAAATTACCTGGGGAGAGGGAGAGACATGTTGGAGACTGAGCTCCCAACCCTGAGATCTGCATTTAAGAAAGCGTTGCAGATAAGAGATGAGAAAGTTCTCTCCGCTGGAAAGGATCCTAGAAGTGTTGATATGAGTGTGATAATGGACACAGTAGTGAGAGATGTTATACTGTGGTCTAAGTATAACTCACAGTTCATGGCCCCAGTGACAGTGAAATCTCGTGCTATCAAGAAGAGGAAGAGCAACTGATTTTGCGAGATGAGGAGATGTTTGTTCCCCAAGTGCAGTGAATATTATTTTTGGATGAGCCTACGCAGTCCCCGACTCCAGATCAGACAACAACAAAAATATAACAGACATACTCAAGGATACTGAGCCATGCGACACATGTGCTTCATCTCCCAGCACTAGCACTGATAAGAGGAACTATAGCCAATCAAACACGCTGCAGTGGCCTGTTTAAGGTTCCAGAACTTTGCTATTCAGACAGCAGTAACATGCTCTGCTTTCCTGAGAGATCTGATGGAAGCTGGGCACGTTTCAAAGAACAAGTCCTATCTTGATCTCGATAAAAATAAAGAAATAAAGCGAACTTTCATTTTATCGAGAGCAAGATACGACTTATTCTTTGAAACGTGCCCACTTCATCAGATCTATCAGAATGCAGAGCATGGTTCTGCTGTCTAGTAGGAGTTCTGGAGAAGAAAGATAATTTATTTTTATCAGATCAATACAGGACTTAATCTTTGAAACGTGCCCAGCTTCCATCAGATCTCACAGGAAAGCAGAGCATGTTACTGCTGTCTGAGTAGCAGAGTTCTGGAACCTTAAGCTGGCCGCTGCAGCGTGTTTGATTGGCTATAGTTCCTCTTATCAGTGCTAGTGCTGGGAGATGAAGCACATGTGTCGCATGGCTCAGTATCCTTGAGTATATCTGTTATACCTTTGTTGTTGTCTGATCTGGAGTCGGGGACTGAGTGGGCTCATCCAAAATGATATTCACTGCACTTGGGGAACAAACAGCTCATTTTGCAAAATCAGTTGCTCTTCCCTCTGCAGTTTCTTCTTTCTGGTCCTCTCCTCTCTCAGCGTCGTTTCCTGCTTCTCATCTCAGCTTTCATTAGTCTCTCCGCTTCCACCCGGTCCACAGACATCATCATCATCCTAGACTTCTCACCCTTCTAGGTCCGCTGCCTATAAATCCACTCCAGCTCCAACACTGGGAGCTTCTCCTGCTTGGAACAGTTACATTTTTTGTGTTCATAAACATCAAAAGTGAAAATGCAGAGCTACGGCAACTCCGAATGGCCAACGCTTGATAGGGAGCAACGACGTTCTCTCTAAGATTCATACGTACAAAAAGAAAAGAAAACTACTAGATCTACCTTAAAGCCTTCTGTGGCCTCACATCTGGGAAATCCAGAACAACACTAAGATAAAGCAGCCAGGGCCAAAAAAGAAAGAAAAATGAACGCCCTACTCCACATGAATACCTTCTCTCTTGAGCAACCACTGATGCTTGCTGGCAATGTCACTTGTAGCCAAATGCAGGTGATGAAACATTCGCTATCCCTTCTATCCCTACCTAGGCTGTTAACTCACAAAAAATTACAAGTTGGCAGACATACGTCCCTGTCTGACGGAACATGTCTTGTGATAAATGTACATAAATATTAACTTGGCCTACTTATCAACCCATATTCCACAAATATTCAGTTGATGCGGAATCCACGACATGAAGAGGAGCAGGCTCCAAGACATGGCTCAATCACACCTGACATACTGTGATGTCGAGCAATGTGTCAAGTTTATCATCAAATCGAATGACCTGATCTTTATTTGTGATTAAATATATGGTGCTGTTTCAAAGGCAGAAAGATAAGGAAAATGGGGTCAAATTCATAGGCAGAATGCAGAAAATGCACTAAATGCACTCGCCGAACCAGGCTTCTTGGGGCCTGCCCAGCTCATCTCTCCCCCAGTGCTCCGACTAATCCAATGGCACCATAGTACAACGAGGCAAAAGTGTGTTGCATGAAGCCCGTGTCCTGCCCAGATAAATTGACTTGAGGTAGGCTTAAAATAAAAACGCATTCAGAGTAAGCCAAATCATACATTTTCCCATGTATGCTTCATTTATTTGGAAATCCCACTTATAAATTGTCGTTTACGGTGAAGGCTTTTCCCTTTATCTGCACCGAACACTTTTATCATCACCGCACCTCCCAGCGCGGGGCCGTGTCTTCCTCTCACCCCCTCCCCCCACAGTCGGCCAGGAAATCCGACACCGCACAGCAGTCATCAGGCTGTAACTTATGACGTGAGTTTACTACGGCCAGAAAAGCACTGTATTCTATGGGAATTTCACCCTTAGCGTCCATTTACGACGGTCGCCGGCACTATTCACCGCCGCCTCGGATTGCCCCCGATGCACCGCGCTAACTTACGCCGCCGCGGAGCTCCGCGCGATCGCTCTCTCCCGAACATCCCTCCAAATCGCCGTATCACTGGTCTGCAAAGCAGGTGACTGTACATACACCCTTTTGTTCCATACTGGACTGAGGATGGAGTCTGGTGCAGTAGAAGTTGTTTTTTTTGTAAGTGACGACTTAATGCACTCTCACGTCATGGTTCATACCTTGAAGCACAAGCTCTTACCTTGGCTACGCACCCACATGCCAAGTCTGAGGAAAATACATTACGTATCAGACGGGTGCGGTGGCCAATACAAAAACAATTTTCACTTTATCAATGCTTGTTATCATCCAGATAGACTTTCAAATACCATGTGAATGGCACTTCTTTGCTACCAACCACGGGAATAACGCCTGTGACGGAGTTGGAGGCAAAGTTAGAAGAAGAACAGCCCAGGTAAGCTTAAGGAGAGAAGAAAAGGATCAGATCTTGGATCCTCTATTGATGTTCTCTTTTCTGACGCAATACTTCGACACCACAATCCATTTTGAGTTTGTCAGTAGAGAGGAGGTCTTTGAAATATCAAAACGACTGATACAGCGGTACAGCTCGGCGTTGAAGATCAAGGGCACCCAACGGTTTCATCGTTTCACACCCATAAACCTGAACACCATGCAGGTGCGAGAGCTCTCTGAAGACATCGAGGGAACCAGTGGCAGATCTAGCCGGTCGGTTTGGGAGGAGCAAACCAAAGTCAAAAAGGAAAAAAGAGAAGAAAAAACGTCACGCAGTGACAAATTGTGCTACAATAATATGACTTGACAGTATGATTTGGGATATTTGAGCCAAAAGGCAAAACAACGTCACGGGGTGAAAAAGTATGAGTTCAAGATACTTTTTTATATCCAAGATCCAATATTTACACTGAACCTAACTGGTTCTGTTTGAAGTTGAAAGTTGAAGCACCGAAATCTTGCTTATAAATTAAAATGGAGTCAGGGCATAAAGGAAGTCGACCGCTTGGGGGAGGGGGGCCAAAACATAATTTTACCCCTAGCTTTCCATTTGGGGGGACATATCGTTTTTGCTTCCCCCTGGATCCACCACTGGACGGAACAGAGCTGCCTACTGTGACAGCGTAAGGTCAGCTCAGCACAAAGACAGCTCATGGAGGCGCCAGCTCCCGCATTTCGGTGCATTGTTGCAAACCAGTGTCCGGTGTACATACATACATATTTTTGCACGTGCTGACAAATGCTTGCTTCCTTTAAAGGGAGATACGCGAAAAAATATTATTGGCTGTATCAAAAGGTTACAAAAAGTTGTTTCAGAAGTCCTATTCTCATTTTTGCGAATTCGGCCTGCAAATGCCTCAAAATTGCTCTCAAAGTCAACATTTCTAGACGACTTTACCGGTACACCTTATATCGATGTTTATGACGTCCACATGGCTAAGGCTATCAATTTCTTTAAGAATTAGGCCATATCTATCCTAAACAGTGATGTAGAACTTTGGGCTACTCCAGAAAAAAATACTTTAAAAAAACAACATTCCAAAACTCTTTTGAAACAGAAATATAGGGCTTAAAAAGAAATCACAATTAACCAATCATAAGCCTAGGAATTCTCAAACCGGGGTCACGTGACCTATCTGACGCAAAAGTTTTGTCATCCTGGGGTGGAAGCAGAAAATGGCTCAAGACCCGAGGTACGAAACCGCTGAAGACTTGAGTAATTATGTTTTTTCCGTTTTTAGGGCAAACTTCTTCATTTTGGAATTTTTGAAAGCTTTTTAAAATTAATTCAAATACAAATACAGGAGGGCAAACATTTGTATTATGAAAAAACATTATTTTTCAATTTTAAATAGTTTTCGAAAAGTAAGTGATGGGTATGGGCATATGCAAGTGATGGGCATTTTATCGAAATCGTTAACCTATTTCGATAATAAGTGAGTGGCCTCCCAAAATTTTGCCGAAGATACAAAAATAATTGCTAGTTTCGTTATCAGGATTTTTCAAATAGCAAGAAACCACAATAATAATTTTTTCGCGTATCTCCCTTTAACTTCAAGGAGAGTAAAATTGCGCACAGATATCGTCAAGGAGAGAGTATTGCTATAGTTCTAACTCGCAAGTGGGAAATGTTTGCTTCGGTCCGATGCTGAAAAAGCTTAACCCTTGCCCCGGTGGCGGGTACGAGCCACCTTCGCCCTGGTGGGGGGGCTAAAAAAGACCCCCCACGATCTCAAGCACTAAGAGAGCTAGAAAAAAGCGCAAAACGGCAATCGAAAGCTCTTCGAAAATGATATCGAAAATACTTCGGTCATTTTTCTTGTCAGGTCAATATCAAGGTCACCAGAGGTCAAAATAGGTCAAAATCGCTAGTATGAGGTGTACTAAGAAAACCTCCTGTATCTCAGAAACTATGATAGCTAGAAACATTTTTCTAACACCATTCGAAAGCTCTTGAGATGCGCTTTCATTACAGTGGCATTCATTTTCGTGTCAGGTCAAAGCCAATGGAGCTACAGGTCACTAAATATTGGGCATATTCTTGGGAATGTCCATAGCCACCCATCCATAAGGGCGTTTACTTTTTCGCTAATAGCTTCCAAACCAAACAAGATACAGCCATAGTTTATGCACCATTGCAATCCTCTTGTCAATACCAATCGAATGATATATGATATTGCTATGCCAGGTCAAATTTAAGAATTTGACCTGAACCAGGTCAACGGTCTGACCCAACTTGACCTGGTATAGTCATGATGTATATCATTTGACTTCCAGTGACTATACAAACACTTTGGTGACAAAATAAAAGCTCTATCTTAGTTTATTTAAAATTTATAGAGAAAAACACCAAAAAATGCTTATTTGACCTAAGGTGACCTTTTAAAGGTTACAAGTCAAAAATTTTGGTATCAGCTTCAGAAATGGGCTAAGAGCAAGTCGCAACCGATGTTTGAAGTTGATTCCATCCATACTTACTGAGAAAAGCTCATTTCGTGGTTTTCCCCATGCATTGTCAATGGGGAGGTCATGCTCTGCACATGACCTTAGGTCACCAATATAAAAAATCCCGGAACAAATGTTGTAGCTCCTGGTGGGCCCAAGATGTGGTATGAGTTTCAACTTGATCGATTAACCCTTCTTTTAGTTATGCCGTCCTTAGTATTTTTTGAGGTGAGGTCACTTCACCTGACCTGGTGACCTGACCTGATATGACCTTGAGCCAAAATTTTCAGGAAAGATGTAAAAATGATGAAGGAACAGCTAGACCAAGTTTAGCGGCGCTGCGCGCCGCCGTTTTTTGGTCACTTTGGAAAAACCCGAGGGGGGTCTAAAAAGACCCCCCACCCGGGCGAAGGTTAACGATTGCTTTATTTGGCTTTCACCAGACTTCTAGCACGGTTCCTATTGTATCACCATTTCGTCCCACTACATGTCCAATACACTGTCGAAGCCTCAGCGAAGAGTTATTGTCATCCTTTAAAACACTGTGATGCGCATACACACGCAGTCGGACAGGGCTTAAGCATAATTGCCCAAGGTGGCCGGAAACCCTTCATGGCAGAAAAACAACAACGATGAGCGAGTTAATTTTGGAAAGAACTTTGAAAATCTGTCCTCTATGTTTACGCACTGACTGGCCTATAAGCTTACAAAATCAGACATATATTCCTAAATAGCCATAATCTGCGGTCACATAAGCATCGCCGCCGGAAAAAGTGGGGGGCCAGTCAAACTTCAACCTGATGTTGACAAAAACCTTTCCACAATAGGACCAAAAACTGTTCAAATTTGGGCTCCTCGTTGCCTTCTGCAGCGGCTGTTTATGCAAATTTCAGGTTTTCTCCCATTTTGACTGAGATAAGGAAATTTTTGGGCCAAAAAGTGTGGGGGGCAGGCTCCCTAGCCTCCCTTTTGCGACGCCTATGTGCGATCACACCAGTTCAAATGCATTGCAGACCTAGCTGTGCGATGAAAACGTAGTATCATCAGGGTTGTATGTTAAGATCACTTCCCTAGATCATAGGTCACAGACCAAGGTCATATAAACATTATCGCAATTGTTGATCCCAGAGCTTACGGTCACATGACGTTACCTGGCAATAGGTACGTGTATGATGTTTTGATGTTACAGCTGAGGTTACTGAATGCAAGTTCCAGGTCACAGACCAAAGGCCGTGGGTTAAGGTCAAACTCATTGATTGCCTAATGGTTGCTTCTTTGCAAGCTTCAACGTATGTGCATCCATTATGAAAATATCTCACATTGTGGTGTCAATCGTCAATTACCTTGACCGACCTCGACCTAGATATTCCAGAGAACAATTTATATCTTCTCTTTATGAAATTTGCCCGCTCAAAGTGTATTCACGACTTTGTTTTGCACAATCACGGCATTTTGCTAAGTGTCAGGTACGGCCTACATTTGACCTCTATGACCTCATTTGACCTTGAGGATACTGGTCTAGGTCCATAAAATCTAGCTTAAAAAACACATTCTACAGCCCTCACAAAACCCGCAAAACGCGTTTTCCTAACCCTCTTAATTGGTGAAATCTCAGGGGAGGCATTTCGGGACCCCTTCATTACGTGTTGACGCCAGGCTACCCTCCACTAAGCGTGTTAAAAACACTAAAAGATATAAAAAACGGATGTTCTAACCTATTTCAATGGAAGGAGAAAAGTTCAATCTTTGATTTGGGATACTCCATTTTGAACAAAAAAGTGTACCAGCAAATTTTGAATGTAACCTTAGGTCAAGGTCAAATCACACCTTTTTTCACAAGTGACCTAGGGTAAAACAGACTTCGGATTCGAGTTTTTCGGCTCATTTCAGATAGGAAAACGTAGTTTTAATGCATTGTTCATCAGTCTCTGTGGGTTTTATGGTCACCTAAAAAATACACTGTAAGCAGATTTTCAAAAAATTCCCTGAGGCAATAACTTCTAATGTTTTACTCCGATCGAGCTAAAACTTTCAGATTCGTCTTTAAGGCCCATGAGAACCCTATATAATTATTTTGAAGAAAATCAAAGAGGTACCGTGTAGATTGGCCATTTGCCTGGTCGATTGGTGCTGGAATTGCCCACATATACATGTATAGCGTCTCAGAACAACTCAAGAAGACCACTTCAAGCTCATGGCCCCCAACTCAGCTCAGAGGCCCTATAATTCTGCGTGAGTTCCAGACTAGCTCAAGGCCCCCAGTTTAGCACAGGGGCACCAGATTAGCTTTGGGGGCCCAGCTCAGCTAAGAAGATCCCCAGGTCAGCTTATAAAGGGTCTTTGACTAGCTCAAGGGGCCCGATTCATACTCACGGCTCCCAGCTCAGCTTAGGGACCATGCAACAGTTCAGGGCGTCCAAACCAGCTCAAAGGGACCTTAGATTAGCTCAAGGAGCCCAGATTAGCTCATATGGCATCAAAGGCCAATTCAGGGGCCCAGAACAGTTCAGGGGGCCCAGGTCTACTCATAGGACCTCAGATCAGTTCAGGGGTCCAGGTCAGTTTCATAAGAGAATTCCCGGGCAAGCTATATGGTCCGTTTGGGTTTCTTGTTTTGTATTACAATTACTGATATTTTCAGGTCCATTGCTGGGACCCCCACAGAAAAGTGGGGGTCAGTGACCCCTCTGCTCCCCCCGTTCATACGCTGATGAATGCCAGCACCGAGCAGGACAGGCCAATTCTCAGTTCTGCTACATTTCACAATAAAAGGTCCACACTCCAGATCAGCCAAAATTAACTACTTTTAAGCAGCTTCAGAGGAACATGGCTTAACCGAATTTATCGCGAATTTACCCGTGCTTTGAAGGTTTTTAGGTTTCACAATAAAGCCATCACATTCACAGGTGCTAGCATCGTGAGACAATATCTTGTGTTTCATAGATATGTTTCAGACTTTGCTGCATGCTTGCACCACTGATGTGTTCTGCACGTGCAGAACCAGTAGAAGATCATGTCTCAGCACGTGCGGAATCAGTAGCAGAGCATGTCTCAGCACGTGCAGAACCAGTAGGAGAGCATGTGCCAGCACGTGCAGAACCAGAAGCAAAGCATGTCTCAGCACGTGCAGAACCAGCAGCAGAGCATGTCTCAGCACGTGCAGATCCAGTAGCAGAGCATGTCTCAGCAAGTGCAGATCCAGTAGCAGAGCACGTCTCAGCACGTGCAGATCCAGTAGCAAAGCATGTCTCAGCACATGAAGAACCAGTAGCAGAGCATGTATCAGCACGTGCAGAACCAGTAGCAGAGCATGTCTCAGCACGTGCAGATCCAGTAGCAGAGCATGTCTCAGCACGTGCAGATCCAGTAGCAGAGCATGTCTCAGCACGTGCATAACCCGTAGCAGAGCATGTATCAGCACGTGCTGAATCATTGGCAGAGCATGTCTTAGAACATGAAGAACCAGTAGCAGAGCATGTCTCAGCACGTCCAGGACCAGTAGCAGAGCATGTCAGATGTTTTCGGAACTTGTTGAACCAACCATAAACAAATCCTGAACTTCAACCGACGCCACAACTGCAAGTAAACCCTTTGAAAATGATTCTCCATTACATCTATTTTGGGACTAATACAGGCAAGTTGATATAAAAAGATAATAATACTTCAAATTCAGATCCAAAACATTCCTAAATTTTGCCAAACCGATCCGTCTTCATTTGGGATAGTCATCTGGAAATTCAACCCATAGTATTCGCACTTCGTTAGGATCAGGGAACCAATGGGCCATTCTGTCTTCGCAGACTTGTCGATGACCCAAATTTTCTTGAGTTGGCTCAACTCTGACTCACAGCTTAGCTGCTGATTCCGATTTCGACTCGACTCAACGTGTTGAAAATGGTGATCTGACTCGACTCGACTCAAACCAAATTCAGAAGTGATTCGACTGAACTCGGACTCAAGTAGGCATTGAGTCGGATTCGACTGCGACTCAGAATGGTGGCAAAGTATGCACACGAAATATGCACATTTCCTTCAATAATATGCAAATAGCAATGCATTTGATCACGATATTAACTATTTACTGACTCCACATTTCCCTCAATAATATGCAAATTGCAACACATTAATTCATGACAAACTATTTGCTTCATAGGAATGAAAAAGGATGCTAAATGCTAACAGGTGAGTACGATCAAGGACCTGAGGGCTTTTCATTTTGAATGCATGCCCTATGAGCGAAGTCAAAATTGAAGCTACAAGCGACGTTTCAAATGCAAAGAACAGAACATTTATCTGAAAAATCCCATGACGATTTTAGCTTGGAAGAAATACTACACCACACTACGCATTGACACAATGCATCTAAAAAACAAACCAACAGTGAACACTCGCCTTGCCCTGAACAATCTGTAGTAAACACATGGGCCATTGAAGACATCACGAATCTAACCTCGGATGGGACAAAAGATGACAATCGGTAGCACTTTAAAAAGTCACGTGACTTGAAAGAACCTAAGAAAATCTTCAGGTCTATTTAACGTAATCTTGTCCTCAGGCTACCAAAGCCTTGATCTCTACCCTTTTGTTGCGCACCATGATGGTTCGGTGACTGGCGTGGCGCGCACCGGTGGAGTCGGTGATAAATCATCATCATCAAGATAATACTTCTGAAGAGGGGTGGATTGTGAGAGACTTGTTGTATATCTGTCTGTCAGTTTTACAGTTTGAAATTACTTACGCAATGCCAGAGATAGGACTGAGTTTTAGTTTTTACGTACAGGCAGTATCTATGACCTACCTACCTGGGGATGTCCTCAAACCATAACAAATCAAGCTAGTGCTTTAAAATAAGCAGTTAGTTGAAGCTTTTAGTTTCCGTGTTGACCCATTTCATGGCTTATGAGCAAAATAAGAGTTTTGGTACCTTCTGTCTGGCGCTTATATTACTTAGTTCTGTTTGTTTTCAACCAAACGAAGGAAGAACATAGAAATTAAGATGTGGTCTCTTAGGAGTGGAAAAATGACAAAGCCTGATTTTGGACCAAATTTAAAATTCTTGTGTATGATTTTACATGCTATTGCTAAAATCAAACGGAAAATAACTAACACATCAGTGTGCTTTTGAAACTGTATATTTTACATAGCTCATCTTTGTTCACGATTGATCCTGACATGGGTGTAGTGAGGTTGTGAAAATAATAAATAACCACTGATTACTTATTATTTCCATTATTACCAGAAAGTTCGCATTTAGGGGACAACATGGGTTTTTCAACCCATTTCCCTCGAGTCAACGCTATAGGGTAAGTTTTAAATTTCTGATTTAAAGGGAATGTGGCACCTTCATAACGTGATTTTAACTGAGATAGCCAAGTTGTAAAGCAAGTCGGAAAACCCGGTACTCAATATATCATTTGTCTTGGAACTCAATCTTTCGTAGATAAAAGCTAAAACCTACCTGAAATGTACCCCTCATGTACCCTTAGCCCTTAGCAGCAGGCCACAGTTGTCATGGCTGTTGGTGTGACGACATATGCTGACGTCACGGTGAGGATCAGCCAATCGAAGCCCTTGAAGCGTATTGAATATGGTAGTGGTTGCCAGATCATGACATCATCCACTGGCAGATATTTATTTCTCTCCCTAGCGGAGAATTTTAAAAATCAAAATATTAAGCTTTATGTACATTGTTCAAAGCAATCATGGACGTTTCCATGATTTTCGGCTAAAAGTACCCCTAATTACAATAGGTTCCAGGATTCGACCAAGGTGCCACATTCCCTTTAGGGGGACGCTGTGCATCGGTGCACCCCTAAGTTCCACCGCCAGTGTTTAGTACCAAATAGCAATATGAAATCCTTCACAACAATTAGTTCTGAATATTTCTAAAATATCAGCCATGTGATCACATATGTTGAGAAAATGCAACCGTTATGTCGACTCAACTTTGACCCACGGTTTAAATGCTGACTCAGATTCTGACTCGACTCAACTGGTCGATCAGTCGAGCCGACTCTGGCTCAACCCATATCCGGAAGTGAGTGGACCAAACTTTAAATCAAGCAAAATTTTAGTAGATTCAGAGTCGACTCTGACTCTGAGTCGCGACTCAACAAGTCGGACCCTTCGCCCACCTTCCGGTCAAAGTTTCCCATGCAAATCCAGCTATTTCGTTACGGGATCAGAATAGCTGTCATGCTACGCTTTCAGCGTGTTTCTAACCTTGCCAGATGGTGGTCCTTGCACCATCGGCAAAGTATTTAGTGACACGCACCTGCACTGACAGCTTGGGTGCCAGTGTGAGGCCCTACCTTGCGTTACATAACCCGTGTTCCGACGGAGGTGTGCTCCGCGGCTTATCTGCCCGCCGCGCCGGGCGAACGTGAAACGGTCCCACCGTGGCCAGAGGTGCGCGGGGACAGTAATGGAGGCATGACCTTCAGCCTACTCCACGCCTATGGAGCGCCAACATTTTGTTTTAGCATACTTTTGTTGTCATACTTGTATTCTTTCGGCTATGAAAATTAAAAAAATGAACCTCAGCAAATTCAATCTATCATATAGTTATTGAATTAAGCGCGTCCCTGGTAAGCCTCTACACCCTAACAACCATATTATCGGTGATTACTTATATATTTTGACTATAGGATGTACAAAAATAATCTCCTGTTTGAGCATAGCGAAGAACCTTCATTCTGGCACTTATAGGACCAACAAAATATCTCTTGAAGGTATCTTAGCTCAAAATTATGGTGTGTATAAAGATAAAACATGATCATTTACGATGGAATTTAGATACCAACACATATTCAGATGTTAACACGCGCCCCAACGTGGATTCGGTACCACCTCCGCCCCACCGTTGGCAGACATTGATGGCCCTCTCTAACTCCGAAAATATGAGGGTTAGCGCAAATCTGCAAAGTGTGCTGGAAAGCCCGTGTGAATTCAGTATGAGCCTACTTTGAAAATTAGCGCTCAGGTCAGTGGTTTGACCTCCAGATGTTAAATGGTGTCACGATAGGCTATTTTCTGTACATGATCACGTTTAATTCTGCGTTCTAGCTTGACATAGTGCCTTTTCTATGGGAGAGGTCACCACTTGAACTGACCTAAGGTCACCAAATCGAAAAATCCCAGTTAAACATTTCGTAGACCCTGGCAAGGTCATCAAAGAGGTAGTCAAAGGTGGTAGAGCTCAAATGTTGAAGCGAGGTGATCTTGTTTGACCTCGCCTGGTGACCCGACCTAGTGTGGCCCGGGGTAAAAAATTTCAGGGTGCTGGGAAAATGATGGGGTGAGAGGTAGAATTATCAACTGCGGTGCTGCGCCTCGGAATTTTTCGGCTATTCTGAAAAAACCTTAAGGGGGAAATCGATGGTCCCCCGTTGGGGCAAGGGTCAAGCCATGATTTAAAGGAATTATATCCCGAAAAGCTAGTGAGCTCAAGAAGACATAGGTTGGTTTCTTGTGAAGTTTATCTGGTGCAGTGTATCATATCCTGATTGTGTGTGATTACATTTCATGCGTATCATATCTATATATATATATATAGATGTGTGTGTGTGTGTGCGTGCGTGCGTGCGTGGTGGTGCGTGCTGTGCTTGCTCTTTGTGTGTTTGTGTTGTGTGTGTGTGTGTGTGTGTGTGTGTGTGTGTGTGTGTGTGTGTGTGTGTGTGTGTGTGTGTGTGTGTGTGTGTGTGTGTGTGTGTGTGTGTGTGTGTGTGTGTGTGTGTGTGTGTGTGTGTGTGTGTGTGTGTGTGTGTGTGTGTGTGTGTGTGTGTGTGTGTGTGTGTGTGTGTGTGTGAGTGAGTGAGTATGGCATAACATACATATGTTTTGGCATAACAACATACCCTGAGTGGCGTGAAATACGCATTTTTATCACTATCATTATTATCATATCGTATCGATAAATGTCAAAACAGTGGCACGGGTGCGAAGCGGTATCTTTCCATCAGGAGCAGAATAGTTCAGGCAATAATCCAAACCTCCAGTGCCGGTACGAAGTAGTCGTCGCACACGATGGCCAGCGCCAAGAAGCAGTAGAGCGCAACCATTATGTAGAGGACCACGCCACCCTGGCGGCGCGCCGCTTGGCCCATGCCCGGAGGCGGGAAGCGCTCGATGGCGGGGCGGCTGCAGTTGAAGCCGGGGGAGGGCTCAGCAGGCAACTGCAGCAGCCGACGCCCTCCTGGGGACCAACACTGGCATCAGCGGCAAATCACAGTCAATAGAAAGCAAAGCACGATAGCAATAAGAGAGCCTTAACAGATTAAACAGCATGGACACGGGAAAACGGCGTGATTGCTGTTTTTGGGCGCGTCGGCGGATTTGGTCATTTTGTACCCAACGGATGAACGATACCAATGCAATATCCTGCAACGTGGATCAATAATTATTATATTTGGCATAACAATGTAGAGAGAAATACAGTTGATGGGCCTTTTCTGAAAATCTAAAATTGAAACGAAGCAATATTGATGCCGAGGTACAGACATTTCAATAGGAGCATCTACATAGGTATAGGTGAGGAGGGGGAGTTTTGTTACAGGGGCAGATTGATACAACGCCGATAGCTCCCGAACCATGACACTAGATGCATTTGGGCTCTGGCCATGATTAGCTGATACCAGAAGCCAGCGACAGTCTCTTCAGCAGCTGTGTCGCGCAGCCGCCTACGGTGCTGCGGACAAGGTGCGTTTTTTCGGTCAAAAGTAAATTTTCAGCGATGTTATGTTCGCAGAATTTACACCTGTATCAATTGCCGTGGCGGGGTCATTATGCCTTAGTAAGAAAGCTATAATATCGATGTTTCAGATGATAACTTTAAATTCGCTGAGGAATTGACAGTATCGCCGTCATAATGGTTTTATGAAATGCACTTCTGGCTAAATATGGATGGGGCACGTTGTTACTGGCTGTATTAACTTACCCCGCGCTGTATCAATCTGCCCCAACGGTATTCCACGTTAACATAAATAATTAATAATGTTTAAAAATGTGTATGTAACTGTGTTTAATTTCTATTTTACCAATGTTGCCACAAATTCTGATTCCGTAAAGCTATCGAAATGGGCTATTGCATGCTGACCACTACGTCGTTAGTTTTGCCGAAACTTCCACCAGCTTTAGGTAAATGATTTAAGAACATTTGAATCCATCCAAAAGAGATTCAACCATTGAAAAGTTCCAATAATATTGAATAATTGATGGTTATGAATTAATTTCTGTGTGTTTTACCTACATGTTTCATCCAATTTCTTAACACCATCCTTTCCTTTTGTTAGATGGTGCAGACATATGTCCGAAAGACAACCCGACGAGCCCCTCCGGTCGGCGTTTTAGATGCCGCTACGGAACAGGTTCGGATCGGTACCTCGATAATGAGAGTAGCAAACGATGATGGGATTCAATGTATGGCACCCTGACCACACTGCCATACTGTCGGTTAAGATGGCCAAGAGACGTTTGGATATAATCGAACTTCGCAATTTTTTCAGATGAGATGGAGCCTTAACTGGCAGAATACCTTCTGCATGCGTGCAAAATAAACCATGGATTGTCGACAGCCGCAACTCGAAAATTGGCACATTAATTTGCTGCAAATAACGAGCTGAGAATGCTTGACATCCATTTGTTTTTAATTCAATTAATTAAAAATTAATTTCATTTCATTCAATAAGTAAGAAAATAGGTACTGATGCCGAAAAAGTCGGAAGTTTTTCTGCGACTTTAGCGCCGCTTGGTCACAATGTAAGGAATAAATATTTCTGACGTTTCGCACATGTTTTTTGGTTAGTTTATAAGACAATATTCGTGCATAACAACTTGCCCCGTGACCAGTAACAACTTACCCCGTAGTGGGGGCATGTTGAAAGTTTTGACTTTGGTTCACGTTTTCAATTCATTTAGGGTTTTCTCCACAAAGGAAAGAAAATAACTGGTAACATCCGATAAAGAAATGAATAAGCTATCGAACGACACTCGCTTTATTCATATCGTAGTGATATTTTGAAAGGTACAGCTCATCCCGTGAAAACTGTATCATATGACCCCATCCTCACCTACATATCAGACACATACCACCAGGACAAATACGTAGGCATATACGAACAGTCATTCTGAAAAATGCCTGTATATTCTGCAGATCGCTAAAGCGACCAGGCATGCGGCAGGACGCCCAGAGTTTCAAGCATTCTTCAAACTGTCAAATCCTATTTGCTTATGTAAACATCCAACCAACTCTATGCAATGTCAATAGCACCTGAACCTCCCGCGTGCTATATCTCCAGTCCTCACAAACCCACCCACTCGGAAGCGCTGAAGCATGTCTCGGTTTGATGCAATGACAAATTGAAGGAACTGCGATTGTGGGATGAAATAAGAAACAGGTTAGGATATTCCCCCACCCCACCTTGAATATGTATTTCTATACATAGGTATTTTTACGCCACGAACCTCGCGTAACAACAGTGTTGTGAAAAGTGAGTCAACGTTAATAACGTATGTTTAATTTACAATTTTGAGTTTGTTTTAGCAATCAACAGAACTGACAGGATAATACACCAACAAACCACCAACAACCATTCACTCAGTTCATGAACTGTATTATCAGGCGACAGTTTATCAGTAAAACGCATTGATTGGCAATTACCGAGCGGACACTTCTGTTCCATGATGCCAAGTCATGGTTGGCATCACTGACATCAATACCAACTAGACAGCCAACTCCCGCCAGGCCGTTGCGGCGCTGGCTCTGGCTAATTAAACAACCACCTTGCCACCTGGATCAGCTGATATCTGGGTGGAACATAGATGGTATGCCATTGGCATGCCTGTACTAAATCCATAAATCAGCATTAAGATATCCGTAAAGATTTTAAAATAATTTTTGGAAACGTATGCAAGTATCAACAGAAAAGAGTAAAAACGGACAATTGTATTAGGGTAATAGGGACGGGTACACCAAAGTTTAGTAGTGCAAGCCGCTGGATAAGTAGATCAAAAATGCAAAAATATCGCTGCATTGACACAATTTTTTCTTCCAAATTAAAAAATGGCTCTAACATGATGAAAACAGCAGCTAAAAGCTCAAAAAAGAAAATTAAATGTATTTTTGTCTCCATCATTTAGGAGAAACTGGTAGATTCTTCCGAATTTCTTCTAAATTAAGACTAAATTTTGGCGCTCCAAAATAGCGGCAAACTCTGCGCTTTTTGTTCACTCTGTTTTCAATAGAAATTGACAACAATTAGGTATTGGACGCATTTTGTTTATTGCAAAGCTATTTATTAGACAGTTTGGTTTGCAGCAGATGTGATTTGAGTTACGAAAACTTACCAAGATTGATTGCAGTCAGTTTGAACCCTCCTCTCTCTCTCTGATCTTTTTTAAGGAAAACATATGTTTGTTCCTCAAGAGTCAAGATACTGCGTGTAGAGCCATATTTGTGCGCCAAAAAAGTGAACTCACTAAATAGAGTGAGTTCTTGCAGCCTGTTAAAACAAGTGATTGGAGTCCAATTGTGGAGAAGCCTCCCTTTCTTCCTAAGTGTTAGTCAAAAGTTCAATTTAGGCAGGTAAGTTTGTATTCTGCCTCCACACTGACTGATTTTGGTTACCTAACAACTCTGGTTGCCTGGTTTGCTTTGGTTTGAAGACTAGCAACAGCTATATTGCACTAGGTAAACCAAAATAGAGATGAAGTAAGATGAACTCAGTTAAACCTGTGCAAGGTTTCAGTAGTGTTTATGTTTTTTTTTTTTGTTGAGCAGCTGCGGCATCAACTGTAGTATACGCTGGAACACATTCCTTGTTTTTGGTGTGTTCTTTTAGATGTTTGGCATGTGGACTCTGATATCAAGGCAGCATTGAGTAGTCCAAAAATTCTTTCTGAGGTGGAAAAGAAAATTTTCTTTTTCTGGTCCTGTTGCAGCTGTGATCCAAAAACTTATTAAGTGTGAATTCTTGAGACGCCAACTTGCTTTATGTGATGCGTCTTGGGTACCAGCAGTGAGCTTTTTCCAGCTGTCAAGATTGCTTAACTTCTAAGAGTGATTTTGTAGGTTATTGAGTTGCAGTACTTGTTTTTATAGGTTTAAGAAATAGTCCCAGTTTCCATTCACAGCCTTGAGCGTGGCCACACATAGGTTTCGGATGCAATCAATATGGCTAGAGCTTTTGGTAATGGTAACCATTTTCAATCCAATTCTTGTAAATCCACATGCAACAAGATCTGGCAGGATTTGGCATTGTGATGGTAAATATTTCCCTTACAGTGCAGAGATAAAGGAGAGTAGACTGGAGAGGGTATAACTTTCTTTTTTATTAGACAAAACTAAACAAAACAAAATTGTATCAACACTTCGGAAAAAATCATTAACACAATTCATCCACAGAACAGTTAACTCTTAAACAAAACTTTAAAGATATGTGAAGGAAGAGTGAAAGAAAACTTAAATGGTGTTCCAGAAATTTTGACAAATTCAAAATTGAAGTGTTCTATTGGTTACAGATCCCTTTGTATCCAGCCAAAGTGCCATGGAAACCGTGATTGCTGTATCCTGATTCTCAGGTCTATCTGAATCGCTTCTAGCACATGGAAACCGAGCCTTTAAAGGGAATGTGGCACCTTCATAACGTGATTTTAACTGAGATAGCCATGTTGTAAAGCAAGTCGGAAAACCTGGTACTCCATATATCATTTGTCTTGGAACTCGATATTTCCGTAGAAAAAAGCTAAAACCTACCTGACACCAGCCCCCTCATCAGCCCTTCACAGGGCAGCCATTGTTGTGAGCTACTGGTGTGACGACATTCTATGTGCATACAATCGAAGCCCTTGAAGCGTTTCAAGTATGGTAGTGGTTGCTAGATTGTGACATCATCCACAGGCTGATATTTATTTCTTTTCCTAGAGGAGTATTTTAAAAATCAGAATATTGAGCTTATTGTACATTTTTTTCAGAGAAATCATGAGTGGTTCCATTATTTTCGGATAAAAGTACACCTAATTGCACTAAATTCCAGGATTCGACCAAGGTGCCACATTCTCTTTAAGTTACAAATTAGTTAAGAAATAGATGAGAAAAAACAGTTAGGTAGGTCTAGGTGCGAAATTTGCGATGTTTGCTAGAAGCTGCAAAAATTGGCAGAATAGCATGACTCCTGACAGAAAATTTGAATATTTTGTCTGTGGGTACTGAGCCAGGACTGGTATCCCACTTGGACATAGTGGGATTCAATATAAGTGCAATTCCCCAAGCTGATTAGCCTTGCCAAGTTGGGATTGTGTGTGTGTGCACATTTTTAGCTGCATTGCAAGAGAGATGCATTGTTAGTTATTTGGGCGTAAGGGGCGCACCAGCCTGGCAAGGCCATATAGCGCCCAAGCAAGAGAGATGCATGTAGTATTGTCTAGATGCATATAGTTGCATGCAGGTGTAGTCCACCTGAAGATTTTCTTGGACCGAAACGTTGTGTTTTACCCTTTCCTGATTTTTTAGCTCATTTTTATCCTTATCCGCACTGTGCTTAGCCTTTTTATTTCCTTCATTGTAGCTTTGGTCTAGGCATGGAGTTTTAGTCCACACACACACTCACACACACACAGTTTTAGTTTAAGCACAGACCATGCCACGTCTCATCTGTGCTTTTGCACCGATTTTCCGTGGCAAAAGTACAGCACTGTCTGCATAGCACTGTCGTGGCAAAGGCACTGTCCCTTCGCGTTCTTTTTTGCTCATTTTAGCAGTGTCTCTGGCAGTGTACTGGGTGGGTTTTAGCTTTTGATCCTGGTCTGGGGTTTTTCTTTTTCCTTTTAGAATTTCAAGTACTGACTACACTGCACACTTTTCAATGAGTTGTTTTCATTTTTAGTCACTGCAAACAAGTTTGCACCATTGAAATGTATTGGGCAAGCTACACTACGCAAAAGGAGAAAACGAAAAACGTCATTAAAAACGAAAAAATGTCCTCATGAAACGATAAAATTTAGTTGAAAACCAAGAAAGCGAAAAACTGTTTAGTTTGGTATTCGAGCCGTATTTCGTTTGTTCTCTTTATGGTTATTGTTTACGAGTGTGAGGAAGTTATTATAGTCATTACTGGAGCATTTGGCGGCGGTGTGGGGTGGTTTATCAAATATGGAAGATATTTGGATAATTGTTGTGTATGCTAGGAAGACCTCATTGTGACATTTAGCAATACACTTGCACGGAATCAGTGGTGGATCCAGGACTTCATTTTGAGGTGGGGGGGGGCTAGCGGACTCGACCACCACCCCGAACGCCTCAGATCAATCTCCGCCTATGCACTCTCTGTATATGCCAGTCTAGCTAATAAAACCAATCTTGGAATGACGGAATGATGTAATGTGTTACAGACGAGCACATATAGCCTATGCAGCTGAAGTGCCGTAAAGCTCAAATTATCATCAGTCTCCGCCTGTGCATTAGCTATAGGCACTTAAACATGGGTGGGGGAGGCTTGAGGCCTTAGCCCTCTGCCTCGTATCCACCACTGCACGGAAGCTATCAACTAGTGATCACTAGATATTACATTCAGATGGTATCTTTTGAATGCGGATGTTTGCAGTGTGAAAAATCGCAGGTGCCTGAACTTTTCCGTTCTGGTTGACGTAGGCGGATCCAGGGAGGTTTGATCCAGGGCCCCAGATGGATGCAGGGAGTTTGTCCAATGTCCTTCAGATTTTTGTCAAGTATATTTCGAATTTGATGATTGGATGTTGGTTTACGACTAAGTTTGCTTCCTTTTCTTGTCGAGTTTCTTGCCGCTTTGTGAAAAAGCGAAGTTATCGCCAGACTACATAGAATAATTCCCGTGTCATCTTTATGAAAAACATATTGAAAGCTTTATTTGAGGCACATTAAAAATCATGTTTTCCCCGCAAACGTGGAAATGCAAAAATGTACCGACGTGTAAAAATTGCAGATTATCACTATCTACGCAGTTTTACGCAGACACGGTAAATTGAGGATAGGTATTGGTCCTAAAATGTCCAGAGTTCATCCGTGCCTTTATTATATTTAAGAAAGTAGTTCGGACAGAGATGCCTTTTTCATCCATTGGTATTTGACCAGAGACAATTTCAGAAATTCCCGCATTCCCTGGTGACGTTTTACATAGGCAGATCTAGCATTGCCGATCGGGGGGGGCGCTTTCCCGGGGGGAGGGGTGGGGGCGCCATCCGGTCCGGGGTCGCCACTTTTGACGGGCAAAACCTACCAGATGGGCGCAAAATCCTATAGGTGGGTGCCGATTTTCGCGTCCTGGGGGAGGGGTGGGAAGCGACATTTTAGGGGGGCGTTATCATTTCAGGGGGTCCCGAGGGTCGATCAGAGGTGAGAACACGTGCCCTCCTTGCCCGCCCCCTGGATCCGCCTATGACGTTTCATTAGCCGTTTTCACACGAGGAAATAAATGCAACTTAGTTCATACTATTTACCTTCCTACTATTTACCCGGGTGAATAGTAGGTTTTAGATGCTCATATTTTGGGTCCTAAGAGCTCATTTGGGACCAAAATACAGTTATAAAATAGATATCGTATGATTTTAAGTGATCTGCAATCATCCTTATTGAAAATATTCATAAAAATGCCCTTAATTCTAAGTCATAATCCCTACGTGGGAAGAAGTAGTAGGCGAGCCTCTCCACCGAATGTTCCGACCCGCCCGGTCGGAATTTACATCTGGCAAAGTTCCACCTTGGGAAAAGTACAATTCTAGTAGGAAGGTACAAAGCCTCTGCCTATGCTGCCGTGAGCATTTCAACCAATCAGCAGCACTCACGGTTCACGAAACTTGAGATATGTTCACCCTTCGCAAACTTTTCTCAAGATAACAGAAATTAACCCCATGCTGCCACCTCAAATTTTCTGGCAAATTGTTGGATATCCAGGCAGCCATTGTTCATGGGCAAATATCTTAGGTATTCAGATGTGTGATGCGTAGGTTTGTCATTGCAAAGTTTCTGCCAATCAAATGGTCAAAATAATTGATATGGCAGGTGATTAAATAGGAAAACTAAGTTAGAGATGCGCTCTTCCAATTGATTAGTCAGAAACATTCACAAACATCTACCACGAGGTCCAGCAGAAAACATTCAGAGTAAGTAGTAGGCTTATTTTGCTACCCATATGAAGTGTATTTTTCTTGAAAATAAATAGGTATTTGTTAAGCTGATGGAATCTAGTTTGTGGGTGTATGAATTTTTAAATAAATCCCATGATTATCCATATTCTGGTTAGCCGCAGTCTTCTGCGGAACAGTAAAAATCATATACCCAGATTTATTAATTATTTGATAATCCTGAATTCATTAAAATATGAAAAATGTTCTTAAAAATAAATGTGATTGTGAAGCTGATGAAATTCAGCTCATGAGTGCTTAAATTTATAGTAAAACTTTGCACACACATCTACCACGAGACCATTCCGAGTAAGTTGTAGGCTTATGTTGCTACCCCTATGAAGTGTATTTTTAGAAAATAAATAGGTATTTGTTCAGCTGATGGAATCCAGTTTGTGGGTGTATAATTTTTTTTATAAATTCCATGATTATCCATATTCTGGTTTGCCGCAGTCTTCTGTGGAACAGTACAAATCATATACCCAATTTATTGGGATCATGCTGAATTCATTGCAATATAAATTATTTTCTTAAAAACAAATGTGATTGTGAAGCTGATGAAATTCAGTCCATGGGTGCTTAAATTTATAGAAAAACCCAAAGTGATTGATATTCTGGTGAGCCGCAGCCTTCTGCGGAGCAATACAGATTATGTACCCAATTTATTAAATATTTGATTATATTGAATTCACTAAAATGTAAAATCCATTTTTCTAAAAAAGTATTTGTTAAGCTGATAAAATCCAGTGTATAGGATCATGGGTTTTTAGAAAACTCAAAATTATTTATATTCTGATCAGCCGCAGTCTTCTGTGGAGCAGTAAAAATGATGTACTGAACTTATTAACTATCTGATAATGTTGAATTCAAACTTTTCAACAAAATATTTAATGGGGTGGGTCATAAGGCTGATTTCATTTAATTTGTACAAAATTTTCTGGGAAATTCACCTGTTTTAATATTTTTTATTTTCGTCAAGTATTGTCCTTACGTGTGGTACAGATTGGGAAGTTCATATTCATGTGTTTACATCTTAAGGATATTGAAGCTTAAATATTCTGTCAGAGTATGCATCATTTAGTTCAGAGGGTTGATTTCCATGTGATCTCTATATATATTTTGGTTAAATTCACATGTTCCATCGTCTTCTGCTTCTCTCAAGTGGTTGTGAAGCTGGATATATGTTTCCCAATTTTCAAAACCTGATGATATTCAATTAGAAACTTTTTATCAAACTAAGCATTATTAATATCTTCAGGTTGACTTGTAGGTGATTTGTGATTTGAGTTTTCTTTGAACTTAACATGCTTGATAATGTAGGTACTGGTTTGACAATCATGTTTCAAGGCTACTCAAACAAGATACATTTTGTGTTTGAATTGTTAATGTTAAGCTGCAAACTATGTGGTAAACTACACATAGGTTTATTTTGGAGCTGAATATCACGTGTTTTACACATTTTCTGTAAAATTTAACAATTTTATCATTTACAGGTCCTCGTCATTCTTGTTGTTTCACAGTGCATGTGCTTCATTTTCCTTTTTCATCCCCACCTCCATCCATACATGTATTTTGCGACAACACACACGGACAAAACAATACAACGGTAAAAAACGAACAAAACAATGAGGGCGCACCCTAAAATGCTAACGCCGGCCGGCATGATTACGCTAAGCAATATTATAAAATTCATTAGTACCAGTACGAAACAGCGGAACAATATAGCGCACAAAACCGCCGGGCCAGAGCCCGGCCGCAGAGAAGGACGCCACGCCGCCACACGGCGACCGGAGACGTACAGCCGCAGAGCGCACACCGCTCCGGACGGCGAGAGGCTGCCAGGGCACGGCAATTGCCGGGACGCAGCCGTCGGGGCGGCCGCCACGCCGGACGGCGAGAGGCCGCCAGGGTGCGGCGATCGTTGAGACTGCAGAGTAGCCGCCGCGGCGACCGGAGACATGGAGCCGCAGAGAGGACATTGCTCCGGACGGCGAGGGACCACCAAGGCACGGCGACCGCCGAGACGCAGCCGTCGAGCAGCCGCCGCGCCGGACGGCGAGAGGCCGCCAAAGTGCGGCGATCGTTGAGACCGCAGAGTGGCCGCCGAGGTGGGTGGCGGGAGGCCACCCCACCGCGGCGACTAGAGACATAGAGCCGCAGGGAGGACACCGCGCCGGACGGTGAGAGGCCGCCAGGGCGCGGCGATCGCCGAGACGCGACCGTCGAGCGGCCGCCGCGCCGGACGATGAGAGGCCGCCAGGGTGTGGTGATCGTCGAGACTGCACAGTGGTCGCCGCGGCGGGCGGCGGGAGGCCACCCCACCACGGCGACTGGAGACATGGAGCCGCAGAGGACACCGCACCGGACGGCGAGAGGCCGCCAGGGTGTGGTGATCGTCGAGACTGCACAGTGGTCGCCGCGGCGGGCGGCGGGAGGCCACCCCACCACGGCGACTGGAGACATGGAGCCGCAGAGGACACCGCGCCGGACGGCGAGAGGCCGCCCGGGTGCGGCGATCGTTGAGACCGCAAAGTGGCCGCCGTGGCGGGCGGCGGGAGGCCACCCCACCGCGGCGACTGGAGACATGGAGCCGCAGGGGACACCGCGTCGGACGGCGAGAGGCCGCCAGGGCGCAGCGACTGCCGAAACGTAGTCGTCGAGCGGCCGCCGCCCCAGACGGCGGGAGGCCGCCCGGGCGCGGCGATCGCTGAGAACGCAGAGTGGCCGCCGCGGACATGCAGCTGCAGAGCGGACGCCGCGGCGGGCGGCAGGCGGCTGCCCCAGGCACAGCGACCGGCGAAACGCAGCCGCAGAGCAGACGTAACCCGCCCACGGCCGGACGGCCAGCCGCCGGCGAACCGCGGTGACACCAGCCCCCACCAGGGGCACCCCGCCCCAGCCATCAGCGCCAGGCACAGGCGACCCAGGAGCGCTGAAAGTGGGTTCAGGAATTAAGTAAGGGAGGAGGGAAAAAACCTCACATTTATATATATATATATATATATATATGTATATATATATATATATATATATATATATATATATATATATATATATATATATATATATATATAATATTGACATATTTGAAATTGATTAGCTGTTAAAACTTAGTGCATATGTGCATGAGTTTTCAGAAACATCCCTGAAAGAATATTGTTATGCTGCATAGGTATAGTCTTCTGCAGAGCAGTAGGTATAAGTCATTTACACGAGTTATTTAGAATTTGATGGTGATCAAATCAAACTCTGTGAAACGTACTTAATGTGGTGGGTCTTAGGGGGCTGATTTTTGGTGATTTGTATTGGTTATTCTGGAAAATTGGTCTTTTGGAACACTTTCTGCTTTTGGTCAAGTATTGCCTTTAAGCAGGCTGATTGGGTAGTAGTGCCCATTTGTTTACAAATTGATAATTTTCAATTTCAAACCTTCTGTCGGGATATACCTATTTGAATGTTTCGTCATCTTCTGGTTCTCATCCAAGTCATTGCAAAGTGTGATACATAATTCGCAAGTTTGAAAATCTGATGTTGAATTGGAAACGTTCTGTCAAATTTTGCATTATTTATATCTGAAGGTTGACTTCTAGAATATTTGCGCTGAGTTTTCTGTGAACTTCACGGGCTTGGTGCCGTACGCTGGGGCGCGCAAGCTAACGGAAATTCGTGCCTCGAACGGTGGAGCGCTCTTTGCCCACGGTTAGGTTTAGGGGCGCGCCGATGTCAGGGTCATATAGCGCCGATAACAAAATAATAAAATTACACACCGGGGTACTGCTAGGCCCAGTCAAGTTTAAAATGAGGGATGAGACACAGATAAAACCGATGGATCTAGGGGCGTAGCCAGAATTTCGCTCGGGTGGGGGGAGGGGGCGGCGCCTCGAAAAGGGCCCCTGCGACAGCGCCATAAGGGCCCTGATGGGTAAAAAGAGCCATGCTTGTTCCAGAATAGAGTGCTGAAGAGGGCTTAAGAGGGATCGTCTGATATAAAATTTCAAATTTGGCCAACGAGCATAATGCGGGCAAGCTGCACGTCGCGCGGCTCATGTCCTCAGAGGGGCTCCTCGGGCCCTCGGGGGGGGAATGCCCCTGCCGCCCCTGGCTACATCCGTGGATGGGTCGATGGTAGAACAAATTAAAGAAAATAAGACGTGTCAAAGAGTCGGCGATAACAGTAGACCGTGCATTTCAGGGGCGGCTACCTCCAGGCGAGCAAATAACATGAAAGTTAGCCTTGTTTAGAAATAAAACAATATTATAAATGTCAGCAATGCGGCGTTCTCCGAACAGATCCTCCAGAGAAGGAGCCCCCGGCAGGTATATCGCCCTCTCAGTCTCGGAATCACGACAATCTACTAACACGTGTGCCACCGTGAGTCGCCCGTCGCAGCGCGGGCACCCCAGCGGACCATCAACGCAGAAGAGGTACGGCTGTGTCGCGTATGTGTGGCCCGTACTCAGCCTGGCGAGAATCTCCCCCTCTCTCCTGCACTGCGCACTGGCCGACGACCATACCCCTGATTTGGGCTTCAGCACCCGTATTTTACTGCCCTTAGGGTGGTTCTCCCATGAGCGCTGCCACATATCCCGGACAAATGCACGGATTTTCGGATAGCAGTCCGAAAATGGGATGCCTAAACCGGTTGGCACCCGACTCTGAGCATTGCAACATATGCAA
Organism: Lepas anatifera; assembly: GCA_034440635.1. Lineage (NCBI taxonomy): Eukaryota > Metazoa > Arthropoda > Thecostraca > Lepadidae > Lepas > Lepas anatifera. The sequence goes on from JAOTON010000263.1 coordinate 573,975, forward strand.
TGCTTAAAGGGAATGTGGCACCTTCATAACCTGATTTTAACTGAGATAGCCAAGCTGTAAAGCAAGTCGGAAAACCCGGTACTTCATATATCATTATTCTTGGAACTCGATATTTCCCTAGAAAAAAGCTAAAACCTATCTGACACCAACCCCTCATCAACCCCTCGCCGGGCGGCCATTGTTGTGAGCTGCTGGTGTGACGACATATGCTGACGTCACGATGAGCATCAGTCAATCGAAGTCCTTGAATGGTTGCCAGGTCATGACATCACCACATACAGATATTTACTTATTTTCCTAGAGGAGTATTTTTAAAAACAAAATATTGAGCTTATTGAACATTTTTCATAGAAATCATGAGTGGTTTTATTATTTTTGGCTAAAAGTTCGCCTAATTTCACTAAATTCCAGGATTCGACCAAGGTGCCACATTCCCTTTAAAGACTACGCTGCACCTTTATAACGTGATTTTACCACGTGCATTGACCGGGGTCTGAGCCACCTTCGCTTTGACGAGGGAGGTGCAGGTACCCGCCCCCCTCCCTAAGATCTCGAGAACCACGGTAGGTAGCAAAAAAAGGCAAACGGCGTTGGGTAGCCCATCCACTTCTCGATCGAAAATAGTTGAGCCATTTTTTTGTCAGGTCACATTTAAGGTCACAAGAGGTCAGAACATACAGTCATAGGGATAACATGTAAATAAAGTTTTTTGGTCATTACGTCTGAACAACTAAAGATAAAGCAAAACGACTTGAACGATATGAATCCTCCTAGCAAGCCGAATCGAATGATATATAATTTGACCTTGCTAGGTCAAATCAAGGATTTGTCCTGACCTGAGGTCAGGCCAGGGTCAAATTATATAAAATGCATATCATTAGAACTGCAAAGCCAAGGCGAGTCTAATGCAGCTAAAATAAACGCTCTATCACCATCCGTTACTGAGTTATTCAGTAAAACCCATTTTTCCATGTATTTCCAATGGAGGGGTCATGCCTCGTACCTGACCTTAGGTCATCGATATAAAAAAATACCGGAACATATTTTAGAGTACTCGGTGGGCCCATTATGTGATGAGCTTCAATCGGATAAGTTCACCGTGTTCCGACTTACGCTATCTTAAACTTTTTTTTAGGTCAAGTCACTTGACCTGTACTGGTGACCTGACCTGAGATGACCTAACCTTAAAATTTTATTTACAGATGTTGTAAAAATGATGAAGGAAATGGTATGCGGCGCTACGCGCCGCCGTTTTTCTCCTGTGTCCGAAAAACCCAAGGGGGCGGGCGGGTATCCGCCCCCGTCAATGCGCGTGTTAACAAGATAGCCAAGCTGTAAAGGGTGCCGGAAAACCCGTAATTCAATATATCATTTATATCATTTATATTTATCAATTCATCATCACAGAAAAAAATGTTGCCACACAAACGATCTGATCAGTTAGAGTTTGCAGATATATTACATTCTGTGTTAGTCAGAATCGGTGCGGTTATGGAATGCTTTGAAAGGAAGTAAAACACCCTTTTGTGGAAATGTCCCAAGACAAATTCCATGCCTTCAGTGGGGCTGGGCACGGGGCGGCAGACGAATAATTTCATCACCAATAAAAATAAATCGCCGCCAGGACAGTGTATTGTGCCCCCTTGACTAAGTCATTCCGGGTAGGGTCCTGAGACTAATCGTGCAGTCACTCCAAAACTGATACTTTGGGCCCTCGTAACAAACAATTTTAAACCGCCCCGAGATAAACTCTTTACAGCCCCCGGGATAAGCGATTTAAAACCACTTGGACTAGCTCTTGAGAACCCCCGAGACCAACGTTCGGGACATCCAGACCAACTCTTCTGCGTACCTAAACTAACTCGTGGGACCCCAGCCCAACTTGTGGGCCTCTTAACCAGTGGCGGATCCAGGAATACATTGAGGTGCTGCAGGCTCAAACCTCCTCCGCAATTTGCTCAAAACGGAATATAGCTATGCATTTATTATAAGCACATATTTGGGTTCGAGCGCCCTCCACCCTTGTATCCGCCACTGCCTTGGCCAATATCTGGGTGGCGTTTGAGCTTCCCAGCAACGCCCATCTGACATCAAAGAGAGCCGCCTTACAGTGCTTAATCCTAGCCCAAAGGGAAGCAGCCACGCCTTCGCCCACCCCCCGTGGATGTCCACCTGAGGACCCCCCAAGTTAATGGCGGACACAAGGACATATGTGAATCGAAGGAGGCAGATGCCTCCATCGCCCATCGGCGCTCCCCCAAACGGTCACTGCAGCCCTAAAAGGCTGATGGCGCCTCCTGATATGTCACTTCCCCTAGGATGCGAAAATCGGCACCCAATGATAATATTTGGAGCCTACCTGGTGAGTTGCCGACCAGAAAAGGCGCCCCTGGTCTAGATGACACCCTACGTGGGGAAGGGAAGGCACCCCCTTACAGGAAGGTGTCCCTCCCTCCAAATGCCAATCCTGGATCTGCCTATGTTCAAGGGAGGCCGGGCATACACAGATCCAGGGGCAAAGAAGGCATGTGCTCCTCCCTCCCGAACGACCCTTGATGCCCCCTGAAATGGTCACGGCGCCCCCTGAAAGGCCGGTGTCCCCACTCCCTGAAATTCTACTTCCTACTCCCCTCTTCAGGATGCATAAACCGGTGCCCGCCGCCGAAAGGTTTGCGCCCATCTGAAAGTTTTTCCCGGCCAAAAGTGGCGCACCCTAGTCCGGATGCCCCCCTAATTGATAATCATGAACCTGTTTATGTACAAGGGGTGCTAGGCATACGAAGATCCAGGGGGGAAGTTGCGCCTTGAGATGGTCACGGTTTCTCTACGAAATGATCACGATGCCCCCTGAAACGTCGATGTCCCCCTGCTGAAATGTTGCTTCCTACTCACCTCCTCGGGATACGAAAATCAGCGCCCACCGATAAATTTGGCAACCATTTATAGATTTAGTCGGCCAGAAGTGACATCCTCTGGTCTGGATGGCGCCCCCAGGGAAGGCACCTTCCCCCGATGGCCAGTCCTGGATCTGTCGTGTTCAAGGGGGCTAGGCGTACGCAGATCCAGGGGGCAAAGGGGAAGATGCCCCTCCCTCTCGAGCGACCCTTGGTGCCCCCTGGAATAGTCACGGCACCCCTCGAACGTCGACTCCCCCCCCCCTGAAACGTCGCTTCCCACCCCCTCAGGATGCAAAAATCAGCACCTGCCGATAAAATTTTGCGCCCACGTAATAGCTTTTCCCGGTCAAAAGTGGCGCTGAAAAAAGAAGATCGGAAGTCCAGATAGCTCCGCCCTCGGAAGCTGGCCACCCCCCCCCGACGATCGGCAATTCTGGGTCCGCCTGTGGCATACGCTACGCAGGCGGATGGAGGGATCTAGTCCCCCTCGAAAATATCAGAGTCGTTATAATAACTACAGAGCCGGGGGGCTGCTACGAGGCAGTAGCGAGAAAAGCGAGAAAGGTCCCCAATAAAGTCCTGAATTCGCCATCGCCCTGCGACCAACATTTGGGCTGCACTTGGGTTCCCCATTCAACTTCCAGAACACCCATGAGACCTCGCGTGGGAACAATTTCGGGTCATTTGCAGTGTTTTGGCTCAGTCCAAAGGAGTCCTCGCCCCATCACCATCCCCCCCTGGGTTTGTCTTTGAACTGAGCAATTACAATGACGTTGAAAAAATAGATCCTGATAATCCCGTCTTCGATACCAGTAACCCGGGATCCTGGGAAAAATCCCAAGGGTATGAACAAATCCCAATACCAATGAATTTCTACTAGAACAAATGCGAATGTTGCTCTACAGAGCAGAAATGTACCTTTGTGCGATATGCCCTTCTAAATATGTAAAAAACATATTTATCATCATACTTAAGAGCATAAATCTTGTGAATATAAAATTGGTGCTCCAGAAATGCAACTACCTAGTACCTACTGTTTACCTTTAGGATGGTAAACAGTAGGAACTAAATTCCTTTTATTCTGCGTGTGAAAACGGCTATTATCATTGTTATATTAGTCGGTGTTGTTTGAAACGGTTTCGCCAACAGCCAAAACAGTGTCCAGGCGCCTCAAATGATACAAAAATCAGCAGGGGCGAGTCAGAGAGGGAATTATAACCCAAAATGAAACAGGGAACCATGCCGCCTCCTCTATTGGCGGTTGGTGTTTCATTAAGCCGGACAATTATTATTATTATTACATGACTACTGACTTTCCTTGATTTGCCCCGTTGGTTTTCCATATTGTCCACTTCTCCCAATTTGGCAAGTGGGTAACACAGTGGCAGCTCTATCTTTGGTCATGTGGTGAAACATCTGAATGCTCACGAAGAGTTTTAAGCACTCACTTGATTGAGCAAAAAACAACCATATCACCCCAGTGGTTAAAAGCCGAATCCGAGACTGGGATTCGAACTCACCATCATCTGATTTCTAGACCATCGCTCTAACCGGTGCGCTACGCGACCGCCGGCGTACGGGGTGTACGCCGGGAAATTTGCGGCTTACATTTGCGTGGTTCTCGGAAATCGATTTTTTAGGCATTTCTGTACATCTGAAGTAAAAATACCAGATTTAAAGTGGAAAGGGCAAGGAACAGGCCTTCCAATGACGACGTTATATTTCCTCCAGCAGCCATAGGCTGTGGCTAGCACGTGGTTGAAAATGAGCAATTTAACACGTAAGCCCTATGGAGCAGTCGCATTTGTACGCCGTAACAGTATATTGCTGCCAACTAACTTTGGAGGGGGCTGAATTGTATCTCATTGGGACTGGTTTGAAAATTTGTCTGAGTGCCTGGGCGCGTGAAATTGAGCATGACCCCTGCGTTGCGAAGAACACAGGGCAATAACAAAATTAATCCCGGGATTAATTTTATTAATCCGACTTCTTGCTTAAAAAACTGAATTCACGTGCAAACCTTGTACAAGGAGGCCGGTATTTGGAAAATCATTTTTAGATACGCATTTTTATTACGATATTTTCAACATAGGAGAACGGCCAAAATTGAGTATAATGCCATTTAATGATGTAAAAAATTCATTACACGTAGGCTAATACCAGACTGTTCTTTTTTACCACAAAAATCAGCTGATCTGGGAAGCAAAATCGTGGCTCAATTGGACATGGCCAGTGTCATAGCGATTGGCTGACTAAGGTATTTGTAGGATCTCGTTCGGACTTCCTCCACAAGAAGATATTGGGGGTCGGAGCTTTCGTACTGTATTACAGTGCTTCGTCAGCGAAGATCGTTCGGAATATAAGGGGGATAAAAAGACACAAGAGAACACACAGTACAAAAGTTGAGCTCAGAAAAACATGCGACATCAATAATCTACACGTGATAACAATAAGCCATTGACTTCCTAGAACGACCTAAAAAATTATCAATAAATTAAAATGTAAAGTTTTAAAAACGCATCTCTAACATGGAAACGCTAAAGTACTAGGTGTAGCAAGAGAGGGGGTTTAAGAGAGCTACAATAAAACACGCAATACTCGCAATACTCACTTATTAATTAGCTCTCTCTGAAGTCACCTGTCTGAAGCCTGATGCAGTTGCTGACCTCCTCGACCTTTCAATCCGTAACTGTCATGCTGTGGTTCAAGACGGCGATAAAGAGAGGTGGATCCGTCAGACTTCCGGTCTGGCCATGGAAAAAAGTTACTCACCGGTAGTAGCCGATTTGTTCATGGGCCAATGGGAAAACACCCTCCAGTCCCTAGCTGCTACCTGCGGCGTCCACGTCTACAGCTTCTGCAGGTATGCAGATGATTATTTGGTACTTCTCGAAGGTGATGATGCCTCAGTCAACACTTGGGTGGAACTACTTAACAGCAAAGATCCTAGTATCAAAGTGACTAAAGAATTTGAAGAAAACCGCACAATTCCGTATTTGGACATACTAATAACGAGAGACTAATAAATACTAATGCAGCAGACAAGAAATTCGTTACATCAGTGTACCGCAAAGCTTGTGCCACAAACCAAGTGCCTGCATTCCAATCTTACACGGAAAGGCGATACCAGAGATCCGCCATCAGATCAGACTGTATTCGAGCCTTAAGATACTGCTCTAGGAACAGTGACTGCAACAAGGAACTAGAATTTATAGGCAAGAAGTTCTGCCAACATGGCTACCCAGTGTCCGAAAACCTGGGGTGCTGGGTGCAGAGCGACACCCAGTCAAGCAGAATTTTCCACCCACTTTTATACCTTTTTTGCTGAACTCTCCACTCACTTCTCAATTATGGTTCTAGTTACCAAAGATTCACAAAGTTAACAATGCTCAACAATACTTACTACAAGGGCCAGTTCCATTACCTCCTCTACTAACGTCCACTGGAAAAAGAGAGCAGCAGAATCGAATAGAAGATCGCCAAATTAACTCGGCTCTTATGCGCTTCCTGCAAGAAAATCTGACGACTTCTATTTTTCTTGCCAGTTACACCTGGCATCTATCTCCACCGATTTCAGTGGAACAACAGAATCGAATTTCTGGCGCAGGCAAGACGCTCAGTGCCCCCCCCGCCCCTCCGGAGAAAGTTCGAATGGGTGAACACGGCCACCAGGGTAATAGAGAACGGGTAGTCCGAAGTTTCGTACTGCCATATGATAACTCCTCCAAAAGACGGACGCTAAAAAAACAAGTTGTACGTGACATTTTTTCCATTGAGTGACTCTCGCTTCTTTTGCTGGCGCTCCGCGCTCGCCCGCCTGTGCTTGCTCGCTTGATGATTGTTGTTGCTTGCTTTGCTTCGGAGGGAGGGAGGTGGTTCCAGTATTTATTTGTTATCAAATTTCTTACCGAAATTTTGCTTGGGTTCTCTCTGTTACGCTGCTTTTCTATTGAGAGCCCATCCATTGACAGATGTGTTACCTGTAACTAGAGAAACGTGTATTCTGCAGCTAAGGTAATAAGCATTCGCCAACGAAAAGTGTGCTTCAAAATAGCCCAGTTTGTGAAATCTGCTGGATTTCTACAATATATCATTTCGATTTGGTCAGCCCTTAGGTGTGTTCAGAAGACTGACTGTGCTGGAGATTGTGGTAGACTCATAAACTTTGGGTAAATTTAAATTTTAAAGTAAATGAATTCTGCTGTCACTTATGTTTCTCAGCATTTTGTTAAAAGCTGGGTAAAATGTGCTCATCTCTGGCTCTATAACAAATGCATTTTTCAGCATAGAAAGTGGGTTTATTATGTTGCATGGCTTGCAATGCTTCCCGAGAAATGTCACTTGCGCTCACTTGTTTTTCCAGATCTACTGGCATTTTTTCTTTCCATCTTTTTATTTCTGGTGGGTTTGCCCGGATGCATAAAATCTGGCAATTATGTGGTAGAAGTCTCCTCTCTCTGACCTTGTTTCTCAATATTTCCCAAGATCCAGGAATAGCAAGAAATTAATCAATCTTCCCCTGAAACAATGCTAAAGGTATAAAAGTATGTGATATCTAAACTGTTGATTTTTCTTCCTAGCATGTTTCCTGCTTCCTTCCTTCTCTATTGAACTACATCAAGCTGATCTCGATATCTTCTTTTGGGAACACACAAACACCTGTTCAACACCCAGACACTGCTTAATCCCATGCTGAGGAAAACAATTGCACAGCATGATAAATCCAATGCACACAGTCCCCAGTACAAGAGGGAGCCACAATCACATGCTGGAACAAATGTGAAGCTTGCAAACAAGTTTTATTTCTTCATGGAGCATGGAGCACCTGTCCCCCTTCTCCATTGATTCACATTAATGTGATCTTGATCTTTTCTTTTGGAAATATAAGCACCTTTCCAACACACACACACACACTGCTTAATCGTATGCTGAGAAAAACAAAATGGCAAGACATGGTAAAATCCAACAAATGATATCATTGCACCAGCAACAGGCACATTGTGAATTAAGCCTAGAACATTTGTGGGCAAGGTCAGTGCACACAATCTGCAGAGCAAGGGGGCCACAATCACATCTGAAAAAAATAATGCAGAACTTTCTCTGATCCTGATATTTTGTATGTGCGCTGCCTACTTCTAGTTGATGAAATGCTATTTTTTTGTCCACCTCAGTGTCTTTTTGCAGTTGATTGTCTGCACTTGCTTTTAAAAGATAAAATTGTATTGGGGTAATATCCCTCAATTCAAGGCAAAGTTGGTTGGTTATTTTTTTACTGTAAAAGCCATTGATGGTAGGATTGTATTTTCTCGATCTACCTAATCGAGTCACCTTCCTCATTTTGTTCACTGGCTGCTCCTATGCCCTGTAGGGTCATATCCCTTGTATGCCCCTAATCCTTAGTGACCATGGGGATGTCCATATGACCTGTAGATATATAATATTTTAGGAGTTTTTAAAGGCTGTCTTGAATTTATGGTGATCATCTATTCAAGACCAGCCCGGGGACCACCTAGTGTAACATAGAGCCCCACAAGGCAGCTGTCCCCCAGCTGTGCTGCCAGGGACTAGACTATAGCTCAGTGGCCTCTGAGATGATGGTGGTTGACCTTGTGTTCTTACTCCACATCTATTCAAGACCAGCTTAGGGGACCCATGATGTGGATCAGAGTCCCCCCACCCCCCCCCACAGAACAGCTCAATCTTCCCCAGGGTCTAGACTAGCTCATTGGCCTTCAGAGATGGGGTCATCAGACTAGCTCAATTGGCTCCAGATGGGTTCATGTGGCCTTTGACCAGCCCAGGGGGCACCAAGTGAGCTCAATGGGCACCAGAATAGCTTCGCCCATACGATTATTGGCGACGATGAGGCATTAGCTGGACGCGTATTAGGTGCCCATATTCTTTCCGGGTACTGTGAAACGTGACAGAATGCCCTAGCTGACAGTGGCGGCGCTTCCATAGAGGCACATTAGGAACTGCCTAGCCACTTTTAAATGTCGAAGCCGGTATGTATTTTATGTGGAAGAAATCTAACTTAACTCCATGTTTAAGTGGCAGAGAATATTCCTTTTCGGATCACTGGGTCAAAGAGCCGGTAATTTGCATCTCTGACAATCCAGGTTCGCAGCTTTTACCGTCAACAAATGTGATCTTAGGCGATTCCGCTGAATCTGCCTGACACCGTGGCAAACCTAACGTGTGCTTTTTGATTGACATCTCTAATACCTCATTCATTCGGACGCGAGTACTGACTCGTAAAATCAGCAACCTAGGCTTGCCTTCAATGCCAGCACGTGCGATGCCGCGTCTTAGGACCTTGATTACAGTGGATTCATTTATTGATTTTCTTGTATTCGCGGATTTCTAGCCTTCTCTAGTGCGGGACAGTTGTTCGGAAATTATTAGTAAGAGATTTAATTTTGGGAATCCTTATGGAGAACGTGAGCCATGGCACAAAATCTGATGGATGAAAATTTAAAAATCCATTCGATCGTACAGCGAGAAATTGGCCGCCATAAAAAATGAAGTGCCGAAGCCCTCCTTGAAATGGGAAGCTCTCGTGAGCACCTTGTCCTTCCCGGCTTACTTACCTACCTACCTATCCTTCTTGAATATTGCCTTGTACCTTCATATACTGCCGCATAACCGTTTCCACAATCCCTGACATATATTTTGATATATATTTTTATGATATTAAACATTTAAACATAAATATTATTTTTGCTTGCCGACTTAAGCTTGCTCCCCTCTCCAGGCGACCTGCTGCATCCACCCCTGGCCACTATCAAGTAAAAAGCCTGGGCGATATCCTTACCTCTAAACCAATCGTTCCTAGGCTGTCATAATGTTCAAGCGCCGCCACTGCTAGCTGACCAAAAATAGTTCGGAATTGTCTAATAATAGTTGGAATCGCCACATGAGGTCTACTTGCATCTAGGTTCAACGGCGTATAACACTAAATTTCGAGCGGCACAGCTCAAACGGTACACCCCTAGCGATTAAAGGGGCACTCTGGCACCGATGAGGTCATGTGCTCCCTGTTCCCCCTTTGGCTGCGCCCCTGTGGGAGACCCCAAGTCTTGGGGCTTCTGACCCTGGCTACCTCTTCCCGCCATCTCCATCCGTGCTCGGAAGGCACTGCTTGGCGAGTTTGCGGTTTTGCTCTGCGCTAAAATCTGCCCAGTAAACACGAAAAGGAAATATTCTGAAGAATAAAATGTTCTATTAACATCGGCTTACAGTAGCATGTAAAAATAATTAAGTTTAAAGACATCTATGAAAATAACTTGTTAAAGTGCTCCCAAGCAGTTTCGAACTCACGACCTATTGCGTGGCAAGCGAGCGCTCTACCAGTTGCGCTACGGTGACGCGTGCGCGGCCGCCCGCTGGGGGAGGGAGGGTCGATGGTGGCGCGACATCTTGTCAGCTTTTGCTGTCCTGTGGGAAGGTTTTGTGGGCATTGTAAAACTGATTCCGGAACCCAAAAGGAAATTGATGAGGTTTTCAGATGACATGCAATTTGTTACTGGTACCACCCCAATTTGCAATCTGGAGACAGTGGCGGATCTAGCCGGTTGGTTTGGGAGGGGTAAACCAAAGTCGAAAAAAACGTCGCGCAGTGAAAAATTGCGCTACAATATGCCTTTTCGGTAGGATTCTGGGACCTGGAGACGAAAAGCAAAAAAAACGTCACGGGGTGAAAAATATGGGCTCAAGATACATTTTTTCCTATCCAAGCCCAAATATTTACACTGAACTTCTCTAATTCTGTTTGAAGTTGAGAGTTAAAGCACCAAAATCTTGCTTACAAGCTAAAAAGGAGTCGGGGGAAAAAGGAGGTCGATCGCTTTGGGGGGGGGCAAAAACATAGTTTTGCCCCCAGCTTTTCCGTTTGGGGGGGGCAATTGCCTTTTTGCCCCCCCTGGATCCGCCACTGTCTGGAGACCTTTCAAAATGAACATTTTAACATGCAATGTCAATATGGGATAGAGGAATTAACACGCCCGTGCTACCAACTAACTTCGATGGGGGCTGACCGCCACTAAATTCCACCACTCACAAAATTGGTGAGTGGAAAATTAGACACCCCAGCCTTGTGTTGCCAAAAAAATGAGCTGACCACTTTGAGAGGTGCATTTCTGGAAAGCAGTTTATCTGTGCACATGATTTCTAGGCTAACGTCCTTGAAAATATATTTTTGTATTTCTGGTACCGAGAATAGTGAAAAACCATTTTTTGTCATCTTGTTGTTAAAAGCAATTATCTTGAAATTTGTATGCTAAGCAGCATATTTTTTTGACAACGTATCGTAGAAAATTGGCCATTTATTGCGAAGAAAATCATTTTTATCCGTATCAGCCCTTCATGGCTGCGTCCACGCCGTGTGACAACCAAATCCACTCTACGACACCCTACGACACCCTAGGCATAAATACGCTGATATTTAAGTTGAACTGAAAGTGTCCGGTATTTGAATATATTGAAACTCTACATTTTCATTAAATGAATTTTTTGGCAACATGAATGCACCCAGTTACCCTTCAAAGATCGGCACTTTTTTGTATGGCTGGTCTACGGCGTGGACTTACCAAAACGCCGCCTTTACATCTAGTAAATAAAAGCGGCATCTTTAGGCTTTTTGAAAGACAGGTGGCATATTCGTTATTGACAAAACATTGTTAGTCTTCCCCTTTGTGTGCCTTTAGTTGTAGAATTTTCTAGCCTATAAGGATTTAGAAAATTATTTTAGAACAATTTTCAAATAGCAAATTATGTAGCTCAGCCAACCGGCAAGCAGCAAGCGATCAGAAATTTAAAGTAGTAGTCGCTCTGACGCTGTCCAACCCGCCGCGCCTGGCTGATTGTAGACGAAAGGAAGAAATAACAGAAGGACACGAGGCTGTTGTAGCTTCGATGCAGCACATTCACATGAAGGAAGGTTAAAATATATGTGAAGAGGAGCAGGAGAATTGACAGGTAAAGAAAATAAACTTTTAGCAAGGGTCTGGAAGAGTTTATTGCCATGATGAAAGTTTGTAGTTTCGTCTGGGTTAGTTAAGTGTAAGCCAAGACTCTACTGGGCCCTAGCATAGGTGTATGCGAGGTGCAGTGATTGAGGTCAGAAGTGGCCTCCAAAATTCCTATAACTATAGGTATAGGGGTGGCGTTGTCCCGGGCAGAAAAACTGTACAGTTTATGCTTAGATAATAAATTTAGGCAAATCTCTTCTTTATTTTTCACCACCTGCCGGTCTCGGAGGCCTCCTCTGCAGAGTTTGTCTAATGGGCCCCAATATTTCGTCTCAGAGGCTTTTTAGAGCTGGTCATGTGGGAGAGGAGAGGAGGGGCACAAGAGTTGGTCTTTATCCCACAAATGTTAGTCTTGGTGGCTCCCAGAGTTCTTTCTCCCGAAGGTCGGTCTGAGAGGCCCCCAAAAAAGTTTTTTTGGCAACTCACCAATACCTTAAACAATAATTGGAGACTGCATCAGGGGGTTTCAGTTGGTAAAGATTTACCTGCTTAACCCAAATTTTTCACATGGTAATGGTCAAACAATGCTGCTTGGGGACGATTTAAAAATATTTACTTAGAGAAAATTAAACAAAATATACATCCCTTAGTTCAAACAAGGGATCTGAGAGTTTACCACCTGAGTACCAAAATTGGAAAATTTTTACTCCACCATATATTTTAAAGGGGATTTTCCACTCACTCGCCATATATTCCGAGCTGAATTTTCCACTCGACACCCTAGCGCAAAACCTATTTTGGGTCACTGTGGCTACCCCCGGGAATTCATAGACTCGGTGATAACAAAAACAAGAAAAATCTCAAACTCAAGGCTTGTGCTCTTCCTGCGCCTCCCAACCCTGACGACACCAGCAAGCCTTCCACCCGCCTCTCTGTGCCGTTTGCAGGACACGACTACTACCAACTGAAAAGAGAAGCCAACAAGATCGGCATAGAACTGGTGTCCAAACCAGGGTACTTTAACTACGGGTACAACCAAGTTTCCTACTAAATATAGTCTTCCCATGATGACGTCACCGCCCTTTTCTACTAAGTTCTAGGAGATTCTACTAAGGTTTTGGAAGGATCAGCTGAAACATACCAAGTTTGGGCGTATTTGGCACCAATCTAGTATAAATCGAAATCAACTTGTTTCACCCATTTGACAGTAACCTTGATCTCAACGGCGAGCAGCGTATTTTACGTAAGTCTAATGAAAAAATTATAACGCTTCAAAGAATTTGTTGAAAGGGCATGCATTTTTTTACTAACTCAGGCCTACATAATAGCCGAGAGAAATAAGTTTACCTTCGCTCAAGAGATCACCGGTGGTTATTGTCTTCTGCTGTAGGTACCACCAACAGCCAATCAAAGGTCAGAAATCAACAGTCAATCAAAATCGAGATTAGTCTTACTGCAAACATCTGTTAGTGCTGAACATGTCCTTATTTTGACACGCTCTGGAAAATTGGTAAAAACAATATTCTTCACTGGAGTTTTTGCAAAACGTCTGATGGTTTCACAAATAAAAATCTTTTAGCTTTCTGTTGCTAACTGTTGTGCCTCTCCAGCCATGATGACGTAATGCTGCCAAACAACTTGAACGGGGTCTGGTCCAAACCGCTGCGAACCGTAGCATTTTTGGGGTGCAGCAAGGCTAAGCACCAGCTGCCCACTTCACAGAAAAGCAACGTGATATACCTTATCGAGTGTTCATGCAAGGTAGGAGGGGAGAGCGTCATTTACATCGGTGAAACTGATCGAGAAGTACAGTCACGGATTCAAGAGCACCGCAACAGCTGGAGAGGACAAGTGCCCTTCAAACAGAAGGCGTCAGCCTTCAGTGAGCACCAGCAGTGCACTCCAGCCTTCTCGAAAGTCAAGATACTGAACCACGCAGCCCACCACCAGATGCGTTTGCTTATGGAATCGGCCTACATCCAAACTCGTGGACGTCGACAAACTCTGCTCGTCTCTCCTAATGATGCCAGTGTAAATAGGAAGTCAGGCTCTCTCTGAAACGATAGATGGCTTCCTATAATTCGTCGGGCCTGTTCCTAGGATGGAAGCTCCTCTTGATCTTGTTTAACGTGAATGTTCGATCATAGTGTTTTTTAATGTTTTCATTGCCTTTTTACATCATGTATCGTAGTCTTTACTGATTTATATTTTGACAATGTTTGCATAATGCTTGCTGTCTTTTGTATTTGATTATAGAATATGTATTTTACAGTGTTTGCTTTTTCGTATCTTAAATTTGGATACGAAAAACACTTGGACCCCGACACCCCGAACGGGTGGGTGGTGTGTCTCGCGCTCCTGCTATTTTTGTTGTTATAAGCGGTGTTTCTCCTAGAAACCGGTTGTATTTGGTTTTATGACACGCTGCAACGTACCTGGAACCTTTTTCTGGCGGTTCCCCTGCATTTAAGCAAGTGTACGCTCTCGACTGTAGGTTTTAGTGTCGGGTTGTATTTGAGGGTGTAACCATCTGCCGCCATTAGAGCAGAGTCACGCCACCGGAGGACAGCTCTTAAAATCGCTTGCTTCTTCCGGGGATCACAGCAACAGGACCACTGGTCTAGAGGTACGACGCTCGCCTACCACGAGTGGGGACCCTGTTCGAATCCCACATAGAGCGTTTTTTCATCGGCTCCTGCACTACCCACGCGTGCAGCCTCGTACCGCCGCTGCCAACGGTCCTGGTGACATCAGCGACATCTGTTTAAAATTCCAACACCGATGTTTACGGTCACCACCGCTTTCTTTCTTCTGGCGCTAGTGGCAAGTCGTCCTGATTCTGACGATGGCGCTCTCATCGCACCCAAGCTGCGTGTTTCAGGAGCAAGCGTTAGGTGGTTTCGCGCTCGTGTCCCCTCCTGCGTGCACTCGGACGCATCGGTTCAGCGAGGACGGCTGACTTATAATGCCGCCCTGCTACTTGCAGGGGACATTGAGCTGAACCCGGGCCTCTGACGACCCCGGCCTCGTCACCATGCTCTGTACATGCACGGCAGCCCCTCACCGTCGTCTGCCAAAATGTCCGCAGTCTACGGAACAAACTTCATGTTCTGCGAGCCTTTTCTCCAGATCTCTGTCGCCACCATGTTGTTGCCCTGACAGAAACGTGGCTGAATCAGGATGTAGCAGACACCGAGCTCCAAGTTGGCTGGGACACCTACGTCTGGTTTAGAAGGGATCGTCCAACACATGGTGGCGGCGTTGCCTGCGCCATCACATTGCACCTTCAGGCAGCACGCCGTCAAGATCTGGAGCCGGCGGACACTGAAGTATTAGTGGTGCAGATCGGCGATCACAGCACTATCTTTGTCGCGGTTTGTTATCGGGCACCAGTCAGAGACAGCGACATTGAAGCGTTGTGTGAGTGTTTTGGTAAGCTCAGTGCGACAGGTAGCCCGACAATTGTAGTTGGTGATTTCAATTTACCGGAAATTGTATGGCCGCGCCAGGGTGGTCCTGTTTTAGACGTTAGATCACGCCGAGCTCTTTTATTTTTAGATTATCTTGACAGTACTGGTTTTACACAGTCTATTCATGCCCCCACTAGGGGTGACGCCTGTCTAGATCTAGTCTTGTCCCATGGTGGTCATACTGATAAAATGGTGGGGTTAGTCACGTGCGTTTGGAGATAAAAGTCGCAAAAGTGTGAGCTCTGTTAAAAGGTTAGATTTATATAGTTTTTAATGTTCTATGGTCATTAAAGTTATGATTTTTCGATTAATCAAGTGATTTTTCCCTATGGGCCAAAGTCTCGTTGGCTTCAGTGAGTTATTTTTCGAGTAATCAGACACTCGGTCTTTGCTGGAATGATCTAGCCTGACCTTCAAGGTCAGCAGATTTTTTGAAGCCGTGATGAGCTTGATCATCAATGAACTGCTGTGTTACTTACTTGCAAAAATTGACAGTGTGCCTACCGATACCCTGACGAGGCTTGTCTCTGAAAATTTTTCTGAAGATGAAGTGGATGCTGCAAAAGGCCTGCTCTGCTCACATGTGAATGAGTCCATAAGAGCTGGTACCAAACGTGGACAAAACAAGAAGAAACATAACCTTGATGACATTGTGAAAATGTTGGTGACATGCGATAGAGAATGCCTCCCGAAGTTTGTTGCACTGGACCTATCGAAACTACCGCCAATATCAATCGACTGTATCGACGTGAGTGCGCTGATGCGGAAGCAACAGCTACAAGATGTTGAAATTGCAAACATGAAAGATATGCTCCAAGGAGTATTGAAGGTGACGGCTGAGACCGCTAGAAAAGTTGAGGTCGGCCTTTCGACTGCACGGACTGCACCTACACCATCGTCGTGTCCGACAACTTCCACTGTCTCTGATAGTTTAGATGCCTCGTCGGCGTCAAAACCTAAGTCATATGCTGAAGTAGTTGAGGAACACCGAGAAGATGAGTGGCGCGTAGTCAATCGACGCAAACGAGGCACGCTTCCCAATTCAAAGCTACCAGCAGGCCCCGGAGCTGCGTCTAACGCAAGTGCTGCAGGTAGTGGTACGGCGCCGACCAGGATCCTGGCTCCTCGTGCTGCTGTTATTGGCTCCAGGAAGACTGATAGGATCAAGGCTGTTGCTGCTGTAAAGCGTTTCTCGTTGTTCATGTCGCGGCTGCCACCCGGCACTGGTGAAGATGCTGTCAAGACGTATGCCAAGGAGCAGACTGGCGCTGAGGAGGTAAACGTAACCCAGCTGAAAACAAAGTTTGATAGTTATGAATCGTATCGCATAGATATCATAAATCCAAAGGGAGGTGATATTTTGGATCCAGAATTGTGGGCTAGTGGGTTAGTAGTGCGGCGTTTCTTCACAAAACGCCAGGCGGGCAGGGATCAGGTATCAGCAGTAGGTCTTCCTGCTACTCAGTCTGTGTTGAATACTGAATCTGACACTGGGTTAACTTCCAGTGCTTAACCGTTTGTTTTTCATATTACCTGGAAAAACAATGATTCAAGTTAGTACATACAACTGTCAATCTGCTAAACGTAATTTTGGTGGGATACAGAAGCTTTGTAATGAGTCTGACGTTGTTATTATTCAGGAACACTGGTTATTTCCTTCAGAGCTTTCCTGTCTAAATAATATTCATAACGATTTTGTGTCCTTTGGCATTTCTTCAATGAATCCTTCTAATGATCTGATCGTAGGTAGACCTTATGGGGGTGTAGCGGTCTTGTGGAAAAATAACCTGTCCCCTCTTGTCAGGCCTGTGACTTATGATGACGACCGCATTATTGGTTTAGAATATTCTTGCTGTGGTGTAAAGTTACTGCTTTTGGGTGTTTATCTACCATACGACACCAGAAATAACTTTGACCAATATGTTTATTACCTAGCGAAACTTAAATCTATTGTGGATGAATTTGATTCTCCCTATGTCTGTATACTGGGTGATTTCAACGCTGATGTTGCGAAGGCATCAAATTTTGGCAAAGAACTCGAGAGGTTTTGTACTGACTCTAATCTTCTGATCACTGATCTAATGTATCTACCACCTGACTCAGTAACACATGTAAATAATGGTCATGGTACTGAGGGATGGCTTGATCACGTAATATGTACTAATGGTTTCCATTCCCTGCTTAGTGAAATTGGTATTTGTCATTCGGTATTAAGTTCAGATCATTTTCCTATTTTTGCTAAGATAATCGTGCCTGTGACGAGTCCTTCCTCGACTTCTATGGTTGATGAGAACAGCAATGATAAATGGATGGTTGATTGGGCATCACTCATGGGTGATGATCTCAGAAAGTATAACGATGATCTTGAGCAACGGCTTGCGGACATAGTTGTTCCATGCCATATCCTGCATTGTCAAAATTGTTCGTGTTCCGAACATCTATCAGCAATTACTCAATACTATGATGCAGTAATACATTGCGTGCAGTTTGCCTCACGCTCCACAATCAGTAAGAAGATTACCGGTAGAGGCAGGAACTGCATTCCTGGCTGGAATGAGTTTGTGGAGGAAAGACATGCATTGATGGTGGACATTTACTCTATTTGGGCTCTTGTTGGTAAACCTAAGCATGGCTATATTTATGATCAGTTACGGTTGGCGAAATCGCGATTCAAGTATGCATTACGATTTTGCTTCCGAAATGAAAAAGATCTGAGGGCCAAGTCTCTTGCGGATAAACTTGTGAGAAATCCATGTGACACGGTTGCTTTTTGGAAAGAGGTCCGCAAGCTTAATAGCTCTCCCCATTAGCACAATGTGTTGGAAATATTAGTGGTGAGAACAATATTGCTGGTATGTGGAAGACTCATTTCTCTGGTATACTTAACAGTGTTCAAAATGATTCGTGTAAGTCGTCGATTCTGGAGCGGCTGGGGAATTATGAGAATGATTTTGAATCCTTCTCTTATCGGGAGACTGTAGCAGCAATACAAGCCTTATCATCAGGACGTTCGAATGGAAGCGATCAACTAAGCGCAGAACACTTTAAATTTGCAGGTCCATCTTGTGCAGTTCACTTATCACTCTGTCTCACTATGGCTGTTAGGCACGGTTTTCTACCCCCCGCTTTGACAAAAGTGCTTCTGTCCCCAATTGTGAAGGATAAGTCTGGGAACATTTCGGATAAGGACAATTATAGACCGATTGCACTTGCTAGCGTAGCTTCAAAAATTTTGGAAACGTTGGTGTTAAACAGGAGTAAATTGAGTCTCGATACAGGTGATCATCAGTTTGGATTTAAGTCTAAACGCTCCACAGATATGGCAATCTATGCGGTGAAGGAAATTACTGATTATTATATTCGCAACACTAGTCCTGTCTTTGTGTGTTTCCTGGACGCCCGTAAAGCTTTTGACCGCGTAAACCATTGGAAATTGTACGAAAAGCTCTTGAACAGAGGAATGGACGCTTGTCTGGTTAGAATGCTCATGAATTGGTATAAATCTCAACAGTTTTACGTGCGCTGGGGTAAGTGCATCTCAGAGGGATTTTCTGTCTCCAATGGGGTAAGGCAGGGCGGCATTTTATCACCGTACTTGTTTAATGTGTACACTGATGAACTGTCCTCTCAGCTATCCAAAAGCAAGGTTGGCTGCCACTATCTAGGCTGTGCAAATCACCTTTATTATGCAGACGACATGGTTCTTTTGTCTCCAACCCCGTATGGGCTACAAAAAATGTTAAAAATATGTGAGATGTATGCCAAAGATCATGATATATTATTTAACACGAAAAAATCAGTATGCATGGCTGTTATCCCCATGATGTTTAAAAAAATGGTATTGCCCAATTTCATTCTATGTAATAATATTCTAGCGTATGTGGATTCATATAAATATCTAGGTTTTCATCTCATGAATGTACATGTCCGATGTGATGACAGCGAGGTGCAGTATCAGTATCGGCAGCTATGCTGTCGTGCCAATTCACTTATCCGAAAATTCTCCATGTGTTCATATGCTGTCAAGAGGTTTCTGTACAACGCATACTGCTCAACTATAAGCTGTGTGCATCTTTGGCACTCATTTCGATCCTCGGTTCTAAAAAAATTCAAGGTTTGCTTTAATAATGCTGCCAGAATGTTCTTTGGTTACGAAAGATTTTGCAGCGTGTCTGGTATGTTTGTTAGTGAAAGAATTGATAATTTTGATGCCTGTTACAGGAAAGCGGTGTGGGGTTTTGTAAAAAGGATATGCGACTCTGATAACACAATTCTGAATAGATTGTTCCACAGTGACTTGGCCTTCACCTCAAAAATTAGAAAGGCCTGGAATAGTGCCCTGTATTGAAGAAGCGTTGTGTGTGTGTGTGTGTGTAATATGAGTGGAGAACGTGTTTTTGTTTTGTTTTTTGGAAGTAGTAACTGGACCTCGAGTCTGTAAATAAAGGATTCTCTCTCTCTCTCTCTCTCTCATACTGAAACTGTTGTATCTGATGGCACTTTTGACTCTGATCATCATCAAACCATTTCTCAGTTCCGAGCGTTCTCCGTGAACGTGCCGAAAGTCACCAGAACGACGGGTTTTGATTACCGCAGAGCGGATTTCGATGGCCTGCGTGCCTCTGCGTTGTTTGCCCTGGCTTCTGCTTCGTGACTTGGGTGTGAACGAAGCTGTTGCGGTCTTTTACGATCTTGTGAACGCTGCCATAGCCGATTTTGTCCCATTGTCCCAACGGCTTAACGTTCCAAACGATTTCCTCCCTGGTTTGACCGGGACGTGCAGCGTGCTCTTAGGGACAAAGACCATGCACACCGTGTAAAAAAAGCGCGACCCTTCTCCAGAAAGCGATCTTGTATTTAGTAGAGCAAGAAACAATTTTAAAGCTTTATCTAACGCGAAATATCGTAATTACTTACTGGGCATCGTTGGTGACTTCCGTGAGAACCCAAAACGTTTCTGGTCCTTTATAAACTCTTTGAAATCGTCTCATCAACGTCCACGCGTTCTTGTCGCAAACAGTCGACAATTTTCAGATCCCACCAAATGCGCAAATATTTTCAACGAAACCTTCGCCTCCAAATTTTCGGATCCCAACGTTGACACGCTGCCAAACGCCCCGGACTTTCACTGTTCCATTCTTCAAGAGTTTACAATTCCCCCAGGCAAAGTTCAGGCCCTGCTACCTAGCATTGGAAAGCACAAAGCGTGCGGGCCCGACAATCTGAGCGCCAGAATTTTGCATGAGTGTGCTGCCGAATTGGCAGTGCCTCTCGAAATCATTTGCAAATTGTCAGTCGCTCAGGGTGCTTTCCCACATATTTGGAAGGAAGCAAATGTCATTCCCATTCACAAAAAAGGAGACAAAAAGAACCCAGGCAACTACTGCGGTATTTCGCTTCTTCCTCTTTGTTCGAAAATTTTATAAAAGGTAGTCTGTGACTCTCTTTTGGCCCATTGTCTACCATCTATTCCCAGCAGTCAATATGGATTTCTCCCAAATCGTTCATGCGTCTCAAATCTTGCCAACTTTCTAAAATACAGCTGGGATTCGATCCAGGAGGGCGTGCAGACTGACTCTGTCTACACTGATTATTCTTCGGCTTTTACGAGTGTAAACCACACGCTTCTTCTTCACAAACTAAAATCTTTCAAAATTACTGGTCGCGCGCACTCCTGGATGGCGCACTCCTACCTGACTGGTCGTCGCTAGCGAGTTATACTAGAGGGCCAATCTTCCGAATGGTGCGCTGTAAGGTCCGGGGTGCCTGAGGGCAGCGTGTGTGGCCCGCTCTTGTTTATCTGCTACACAGCAGACATCCCCCTCATTATTCCAACCAACTGTATAAGCTTCGCCGACGATCTTAAGTTGTACCACCGAATTTCGACAAAAACAGACAGTGATGCCCTTCAGGCTGACATCAACAATTTAGTAGAATGGTCTAAAATTTGGCGTTTAAAATTGAATCCAGATAAATGTAGCGTTATATCATTTTCTCTCCGAAAATCTCCGATCCTTACCACCTATGTACTGGATGGTACGCCGCTGGAGCGCCCTACAGAGACTAGGGATCTCGGTGTTATACTCGACAGTAAGCTGACTTTCGCTCCACACATAGACCACACCGTGGCCAAGGCCAATAGAATGCTTGGCCTCCTCATACGAAGTTTTCAGACCTCGCGCCAGTGCTGCCGAGTCAGACTCAAGCACACTTCTATTCTTTGTGCTTATTATGCCCATGTAAGATCCATCCTGGAGTATGGTTGCGTTGTATGGGCAGGGTCTGCTGCATCCCACCTGAAGCGCCTAGAAAGGGTGCAGCAAAAACTTATCATCTGGTTGGCCTCATTTTCGGACCGTCCGTCAGCCAGGCTTGACTATCCATCTCTTTTGACTCACTACAAAGTGCGTAGTATTAAGGCTCGTTTTGCTCAGCATGACCTCTTGTTTTTGTTTAATCTTCATCACGGAAAGTTGGATTGTTCCGATCTGGTTTCCGAGTTCGGTTTGTCTGTGCCGCGTCGAACGTCGCGTTCTCCCTCTTTGTGGGCAGTTTGGTTTGCGCGTGTTGGTACTGTGCAGCGCAGCCTCTTCATCCGCGTGGCCGTCACATGTAACAGTTTCTTCAACGCATTTCGTAATGTTGATTTCTTCGCAGACTCGGGCTACACATTTAAAACTAATGCTATCAAATTCACGGCAACCTTAGGAACTTTCTCAGGATAGGCATTTGTGCAAATGTTGAGCGTTATGGATGTTCGTGGAATGCTTCCATTGCTGAGTGTATTTATTATCTGACTTTACTGTTTTAAATCACATGACTGCATCAGTAATTGGGCAATGCCTGTCAGGCCATTTTTTAACATGTTAACTGGGGGGCATTTGCCCCCCAGTCGGCCGAAATGCCCCCCCCCCAGTGCCCGTAAATTGCCCCCCCCAGTGAAACGGCTTCTGATAGACAAGAGATGCCTCAAAATTAAACAAACGCAAACTCGCCTAACGAAAACAAGAAGACACCGCCTAATAATAATGATTTTGTTCTATTGCTCGTCCCAAATTGACAGTCCAAAATTGTGTCAAAATATTTCCACTAGTAGCTATCTACTCCATCGTGCAAAAACGAAACAAAGTGCGTAGTTACGGGAAATCCCGGCAAAGCAGCCCCATCTAATCCTAACGCTAGAGATAGCCTACAACCAATCGAACCTCGTGTTTCATTTCCGTCAAGAAGCCCACGTCTCAGCCAGAACCGTGGGATTGCATGATGCTCTCATGGGCGCCATATGACCTATGATGTCGACGCGCTCCTAAACTCCAACTATGATGATGATGACGATGCTTTCATTTCATACGTGGCCAGTGGTGAGTTGTCGGCGCTCGTTCGTGGATTAGGCGGGACACGGTGTAGGCAAAGCGCGTCAGACTGGTTGCTGGTGTGGCGGTGTGAAGTGCTCAACCTTTTTATTCATTATTGTGGTGTGAGCATACGTAAACTATACACTGAAAAAACAACACCTCGAGCGTAGAATTCCAATCTGTCTAGTCCTAAAAATACCCAATTTTTAAGCATTTGTCTAGAATTTTTAGTAGATCTATTCTGACAACTGCCTTAATCTCAGCATTAAAAGTGTAACATTACAAGCGTGTGGTAATTTAATCTCTGTGCTATTTTAGCACGGGACAGTTCCATTCGTGCTGAAAATGCAAAGGGGTAAATTTATAAGTACATGCATTCTGCAGATTATTTCTATGGAACTCGCAAACTCCCTCAAGAATAGTCTTACTCTCCTGTGGTGAAACAATTCTGCGAATAGATCAAAACGAGACATTTGCTAATTTAACTACGCTAAAGTAATGTTTTTATTCCTCTGATTTTCATTTGAGTGTGTTTCTGTGATATAAGAAGGTATTTTTTTACTACAACTAACACGTGGGTGGAGCCGTGCCATTTTGTTTTCGCTACAGTTCTGAGCTTGAACCACCGCGTTGCAGTTCTGCATTCTACAGAGTGTCATCACGACGCGTGGAGGTTAGTCTAGTCGTGGAGAAGAAACAAAGATGAAATCATTCTAGTTAAGTGCAACAAATAGCAAAGAGCTTTTTAACTGCCTCAATGGGCCTGATATGAATCGTTTATATACCTATCTTTGTCCGGCATCCAGGGCGTCGTCAAGGATTTTCTACAAGAGCCCGGATCCACAGTGGTGAGGTAGTGATAACCTATATTTTTACTTGATTTAAGCATATTCAATAGTATTCCAGCACAGATATCGAATGTGCCCTTTTCCGCACAGTAAAGGGATTTCAATCCCCCCCCACCCCGTAGCGATGCTTTTGTTAGCCACTCTCGGGATATAGATGGGTCATTCCAGGACAAATCGTCCAGGTAGGAAAAAGTCCAACATGACCCACTCCTCAGATTTCCACCAAACTTTTACTCAAGGCCCTCTATACAAAAGAACAATTGGGCCTATTTTCAGGTTAAAAGGTCAAAGAGGTCACCAGATAGAGGTCATGAAGGTTTCAAAGCTAACACAAACATTGAATCAGAAATAATTTCATCTCTTAAAATTGGCTGATCTAAATTGATTTGTATGGATATCGCTGAATAGAAGATACCCACATCGGTTCATATAAGAAAAAAACTTTTCCATCAGGTCAGGTTTTGACCTCGTGACCTTGTGACCTCCTCTTTAAATTTAAAATTTAAAAACATATTCAAATTTTTCACTGGGTGCTCCACAGGGTATAAGCTAACCAATGGTGGGTGATCATTGCTTAAATCAGATTTAGTAACAAGTCACAGAGGCCATCAGCTAGGTAAAGTTATCGTTTTTGGCCATGAACGGTTCTCCGGCCACCTCAGAAAAATAGGTGGGGGCTGGCCTCCGAGACCCCCTCCAGTGCGCGTGTTAAGAAAGTTGTACAGTGTCTCAAAGAGGTGATCCGCGGTGATGAGTGGAAATGATGCAGTGGTAAGCGGATATGAAAGAGGAAAAGTCGCGAAGTGTAAAACGAGGAGGTCTTTCTTAGACAAAAAAACATAAGCCTAGTGATGTTTGTGCAAAGAGGAACTAAATTATTGTAGTGATTGAAGGCTGATTCAAATATTGTTCCAGATTAGAGTGCAAACTTATAGGTACCTATTTCGATTATTAGAAGTAATTATGAAAACAAATAATTAAAACTCTCCGTTGCAGTGTATGTTTGTAGAGTGTACATTAATCAGCCTAATCAGAGTAAACTGACCTCAAACGCTCGATGAGGATAAACCGGGTCGTTTTTTAATCGGTGTTTCTTTTCCGCACCAATGTAATATTGAACGCGGGCTCATTTTGCACCTTGCAAAGATTTTTCTACGCCAGGAATTTCACATTTTAATCTATTTTTACTTCCTCACTTCCAGTTTACACTGTTCCGGTTTAGCTGACAATCTTTTTACTCCAGTGATATAATAATATTCCCTCAAAACACATGCATTTTTGCATTACATCGGTGTAAAATGGGTTGTGGAATAATGCTGGAAAGAGGAGTTGACTTTAGCACCGTAAATATAATCCTAAAAATTATGTACCTTTTGTAGTTGATATTTTCATCACCCACGAGAAGGGGTTTTATTATTCCTGTTTCATGGCATTTTACGCTTCTCAATCTAAACATATCGGGTGTAAGATATTCACGGAAAGAAGAGTGGATTTTGGGACCGTAGAAAAATCTAATTTCTGGCGTACGTTTTTCAGTGTATTGTGAGATTACTCCACTCATTCTTTTTCTGTAAAGTTGATAAGTTGTTACTTGGCCTTTCTCATCGATTCATTGATGTTGAAAATTGAGATAAATCATATATTCGGCCACATCCCTTCGTCAGAATCATCAAACTGGCTCCCGATAAACATTTCCAGCAGGGAAAGAGTCAGAGACGCCATATGACCCTGACAGATGGTGCGTCGATAAGCCCCACAAATTATTAACTAGTTTTTGCACGACATTCCCAAGAGGATTTTGACAGCAAAATCCATACATCATAGTAGGTATATATGCACGTAAAAGCTTGTCTCAATTTAGACTATAAACCACTTGCGTTTGATATTTTAGGAGTTTAATGACCTTGCCACACACATTAAGAAAAATAAGAAAATAGTTGATCAGTCAAATATCTCATTTTTTTCTTTTTGTTGTGTTTGGCCCCGCGATTTCTCCTGTTGGTACTTTCTTTAAATCTGACCTTTTTTAGCCCTTTTTCTCGTAGCTGGTATCTAGGCTATTTTTGGTTTGTCCCTTGTATAAATATGACTTCTTTTGGCCTTCTCTGCTCTTAAAAAGATGTTCCGACACCGAAAAAGAAAAAGAACAGCAAAAAAAACTAGCGTGGTGGTGAGAGGGAGGGACAGAACTTTGTAAAACAAATACGATCCAAAAAGTGACGGCCACCAAACACCGGATTCGAGGCATGCGATACTATAGGCGCCCTTTGGGTGAAAAGTTGTAGGCCGCAAAGTGAGGCCCCACCCTCCCACCCTCAGGCCCAATTATCAAAATCCTAGATCCACCACTGTTCGAGAGCAAAAATTCACAGTTAGAAAAACATGAAAAATATTAAATGTTAACGGGGAGTGGTGTGACCAAGATAATTGATGATGCTAAAACATTTTCTGGTTCTGTGGATAAAATCATTGATGGCCACGCGGGATTGGAAGGGCACTCCTGGCTTCCTACTGACTGGGTAGTGTGCTAAAAAAGAATACTGTGTGAAGTCAATATCAAACCGTCAAAAACTAGTTTTAAATGGTGATACAGGTAGCTTTTCTGGTCGTTTTAGCCTCAAATCTGGGTTTTGTGGTATTTATTTGCCCATTTTGTGAAAAATGACCCTTTTTGGACGGTTTTATAACTCCGTTTGGCCTTTCTCCGCCGAAAAAATGGCAGCCCTGGGCAGCATCTATAATCTTTAGAAAATGGAAGAACACAAAAATTGGGAAATTTTTAACACGGACGCCTCTAAGTCGTATTCCCCCCCGCCTCCAAATGGGGTCTTGATCCCCTAAAGACACTATAATTGCCAGCACAAGAAATGCCCCCCCCACTGATTTTTCCTTAAAAATGCCCTGATGCCTGTTGATGTTTTTTTACCAATACAGAATACAGAAAATAAGCGTAAGTTTGCATTATATGGAATCGATAATAGGTATTTTATAACTTATGAATTTTCTTATCATAAATAAGTGAATATTGCGTGTTTTTATTGTAACGTTTTACCCCCCCCCCCCGCCTCCTCTCCACTCCTGTTCCATATCCCCCTTTTTATAGCTTCCCCTCTTGTATATAATTAATAAGTGAGTATTGCGAGTATTGCGTATTTTATTGTAGCTCTCTTAAACCCCCTCCCTCTCTTGCTAAACATAGTACTCTAGCGTTTCCATGTTAAAGATGCGCTTTTAAAACTTTACCTTTTAACGTATTGATAATTTCTTAGGTCGTTCTAGGAAGTCAATGGTTTATTGCTGTCACGTGTAGATTATTGATGTCGCATGTTTTTCTGAGCTCAACTTTTGTACTGTGTGTTCTCTTGTGTCTTTTTATCCCCCTTATATTCCGAACGATCATCGCTGACGAAGCACTGTAATACAGTACGAAAGCTCCGACCCCCAATATCTTCTTGTGGAGGAAGTCCGAACGAGATCCTACGAAAATCGACTCCACAGTATGGCATTTAAGGTATCTGTTATGTCAATGGTCGACATAAATTGTATTGAATGGATTATTGTTTTCCTCTAATATCAGCACGACGAAGTCGCACGGCTAGTCCAGCTGCATTAACTTGAAACCAGTTTACATGTGACACGAAATAAAAAATGGCAGGGAAATGATTCGATAAAATCTATTTAATGTTTATACCAAACCCCTTTTTTGGTTCATGTTGCAAGTTTGGACTTGTGACCTCTGAGAGGT
>JAOTON010000264.1:0-57500 GCA_034440635.1 Lepas anatifera
TTCGATTCTCCGTGGCGAGCAGCAAGGCATCCCATAAAAATTGTTCCTAACTCAGCTCATCCACAGACCTTTGAAACCTGAACAACTCTTTTCTTTGTGTTCCTTCCCTGAACTATCATGAACTCAGTTAGAGCCTGGAGCCAAAAGTGGCCGACGTAGTTTCTTCCTGAATTTCCTTTTATGATTCGTGTGTTTTCGCTATTCTGCATCAGGAGCCGAGTTAATGATGGGGAGCGTTTCCAGCCCCGCCACCAGAGCAGAAAAAGTATCTCAGAGCCCACCGCGGGTGCAGGTGTTAAATCCTGTAGCCGCACGTCACGCCTTTGTATCAGAAAAAAAAACCATGGAATCACGGAAGGTTTCGAACATGGCGAGATCACGTAAGCTCCGCAACGGAAATCGAAGCGAACGGGCGTCATCGTGTCCCTGCTTTTCCGAACCCTGTCGACATCACGCCGCGTAGCCGATGACGGTGAAGGTGGGCAAAAAAAGAAGCGTTTCATGTGGGCAAATCATAAATAAACCATGCGGTTTTTAGAGGGTATGGTGATAGGCATTGGCGGAGGTCCAAGGTGATGCGCTTGTTTTTATTTGACAGGCTTTTTTTTCAGTTCTTCATCGCCACATCCCGGGACCTCGACGGAGGGAATTTTCCTCGACCGCTTCTTCAGTCAGTCGCTTTCAGCAGGATGTGGTTGCTGATCGGTTCCATTTTTTCAACTAAATTCAATTTCAACATATGTGTTGCGTTCGGATCGGAAAAAAATTTCGACGAAAGGTGGTTAGCTTGTTCATAGTTTTTGTTACAGCACCAGTATGCCGAATTTCAAAACTGGGTGCGGCAATTATAAGGCGGCCTTTCAACAAGCATAACAATAATATTGGGGTTTAATGACCCACCAAAGGCCAGGGGAACATGCGCGGTCGCCAACGCCAGCAGCCTTCTTTCGGGATGCTTCGCTCGTGCCCGGGAATGCCGCCAAGCCTTGAGTCCCGGGTCGGGAAGCGTGCCAAGACTGGCCGACTTCCCCTCTCACCAATAATTAGTTTGCGCACAAATTATATTCTGTCGGGAAGCGAATGCTCATGGGAGCAGGCAGGAGTCTGCTTTGAAGCAGCCGCGCAGCTCTTTGCGCGCCGCCGGGGCCGCGCCTCATTTCCGCGCCCGACGGGGGGGGGGCGTTTGCGCGGGGGAAACTGGTTGCGGACGCTAGCTCCGCGGGCACTAGCGGGACCGTCAAGCGCCGGAGGGAAGCGGTGGCCCAGGCGGAACAGGGGGGGGGGGGGTGGGCGTCCGTAAACCTTGAGGATATGTACTGTTGGGTAAATTGCCAGTTAAAAACAAAATTGTGGTAAAGGCTGCGTTGCTTAATGCAAGGTAGATTTAAGATAGAATAAGGGAACATTACAGTGTGATTACGACAAGAGGAGCTGCTGTTTTGCCAACATCCAAGATATTCTGATGCAGAGCATTTCGGCGTGAGTGCGAGGGCTCATTGGAGCCACATCTTCGAATAACTCTACCTAACGTTCCTGATGCACTGGCTGAGTTTTGAAATCCGTAAGTCAGCTTGTAGTGGATTTGAAATGCATGGCTGCTGCTCCTACTGTAATGTCTCTATAAATATTACTGGTGTTAAGATAGGCGCAGTGAAACTTTTTCAAGCTGGGGGAAAAATGAAGAGGGAAAATTTTTGTCCCTCATCTATGAAAGATTAGTCGATTGGTTCCAGCCCCAAATCTACGATATTTAAAATACCGTCTTTTGTTTTAATTGAGTCAGCAAAAAAACAAATTAAGACGTAGCGAGGTGGAATCCCCAAAAGACCGCTAGCCCTTTTTTCATCTCTTTACGGTGGGGTTATTCTCTGATGATGGGTCTTTTCAGTTTAAAATACGACTTTCAAACAACGATTTTTCAGCCTCCCGGCGTCCTGGCGATATTAGCAAAACCCGCAGCTTTCAGCCTGAATTAGTCCCTTTTTTGTCAGGTAATCATCATTTAAAAAGCGTCTGAACGTGGACATTCTCTCAGCAGTCTGCTCGACGAAGCGTGATTTTAGGACATTGCCGACACGCCTGCGATTATTTCAGCATTCATCAGCTGCATTATCATTCAGCCGGGATTGGCCAGTCGTGGATCGCAGATATAGTTTAATACGCCGCGGTATGGAAATCCATCTTTCCGGCGCATGCCACCAGGCACGGCAGGCTCAGCGATAGGCCCAGCAAAAAAATCACTTCACCGGAACAACGGTTTCCGTCTCTTTGGGTCCATAGATGAGAAGCTTTTGAACAGCTTCCCGGAGGGAGAATGGGCAGGGGAACCCGGCAGATGGTCACATTGAGCTGGCATTTCCAGCCGATGGATGCAGGAAGCTCGGGGCGTTAGAATCCCGCAGACGACTGCTGGGAGCAGTCAGAAAGAGCCTTCAGGATAAAGCGGTCTGGAGACCGTCTACCGAAGCGAGTCTCCAGACCGCCTACGACTAGATCGCGTTTGACGAGGCGAGCCGAGCGCATCCGACAGGAAAGGGGGGGAGCCGCTGACTTGGTCGTGACGTACTTTTAGCAGTGAAAGTACGTTTTTTGGTGGCGGCATAGTCAGCGTCGCCCGCGAATCAACCAGCAGAAAAAAAAAATGCAGGCACGGCAGGCGCACTTTTCAACGCCCATCGGCTTCCAGTACAGACGCGCCGTGCCGTTGCCTCCCTGAGCACCACACAAATTCGTTACGGGGCCGGAAGACGGCAAGGCCGAGTGGCGAGATGAACAAATTTCATCAGCTTTCCGAGCCATATCCCGCGATTTTGCCTCATCTCACCGCGGACTGTAAAAATTCTATTGCTTTGAAGCACGTCCTTTTTTTTTCAATTTTCATCCAGCATCTTCTTCAGCCGCTAAGCACGGACACACATTCCGGTCGCAGATAATACTGCGCATTTGAACAACTTCCTCTTCCTTGAACAGAATTTCCAGCAGTTGGGCCTGCTTGGCAGATCTCGTTGATGGTGTTAGTCATTAATCTTTCGACGAACGAGAGAAAATTTACAAGCAGCATCACCTTCCGTACAGCCTCCTGAAGGACGAGGTCCAAACCGTATTGAAGCACGTGACGTCGACGCGCACAACTGTTTTGCGCTTTCAGCCGGCTTTTTTTTTCAGGTGAACTCGCCTCAGCTTGACGCGCAGGGGGTGAGAACTTCGACAGTTTTCAGCACAGGGATGTAAAAAAAAAAAGCCATGGGATTTATCAGCGTGAGAGTTTTCATCTGAGCTCTAAAGGCGTCATAGGAAGCCGACTGGGGATGTCGTGGGTGTCACTGCCGCAACAGGCAAAACGCCGAACTGCTCCTCGCCTCCTATAGCCGGTTAAACCATCCGCGACCGGGGTGGGGGGTCCGGCTCCTTCTGCTCTTTGCACATCTTTTCCAGAATCTGGCGACCAAACATGTCAATTACTCTCATTTTGTGAATAATATCATTCAGTTGTCTTCTTTCTCTTCATAAATTCCACCAAAATAAGAAAAAAAAATTTTCATGCTCGAAAAGGATGCTGTAAAATGCCCATCATCGCTGCTCTTTTTTTTTACGAGGAAAGGTTTTGTCAAATAAAATGCCGATGAAAAAAGAGAGTCGCAGCTTCGGAGCAGTAGCCTGGCTGCTTTTTTTGCAAAGCAAAGCCTCTTCGTTAACACCCGTGCCATTTGAGGTGAAGTTTTAAAAGTGCGAGCTGAATGGCATTCATTGCTCTGATGCTTACCGAATCTCTCGGTCGCTTCTTTCCAGTTACTAAACTCTTTCCTGGAAGAAAGTTACCTTTCGGGTAAGGGCCTGCAGCAGCCTCCTCTTCTCCATAGCAAAAAAACATGGCCGAACAAGTGACCGAATCCTTCTTCGCGTCAAAAATTCTCCAGGGGTATAAAAAAAAAAAAAAAAACCAAGCTGTTCATTATCGGTTCGAAAGGGGGGGCAGTATAGCCATAGCGGATAAAAAAAAGCGGGATCTGAGGGGCGTGAACAGAGGAACGGGCAGAAACTGGACGCCGCGCTGACCTATGAAACAGGTTCTGGAAGAAGGAACCTATCAGCACTAAAAAATGGACTTTGACTTCCACCTCACTTCAAATCGATTTCAATAAAATCGGTAAAAATTTTGTTCTTTTGCATGTAATCATGTTGTCGCCACCAGTAGGGGCGTAGAGCAGCTTTTTTCAACTTGATTTTGACTTAAACTTTCCAAACAACGACCAAAAACTTTCGATTTGATTCCTCGATCTTCACACCGAAATTTCTTAATTTTTCGTTCGTCTCGTTCGAGCTGAGCAAAGTCCTTTCTCAGACTTAGGGGGGGGGGGGGGCGGAGCTCGCCCCGCCGCACCCCTCGTTCCTTGCCGGTGAGGAGGCCTCTGCATCTAACGGGGGGGGTGATCCAGTCGAAAAACAAATGTAAAATATCGAAAGTGAAACAAGTTGTTCAGAAATTTATGCTCGTATTTTAAAGCCGGCTCAAAATAAAAAAATGGGTGCTTATCGCGTCTCCCAGCACTATCGATAATTTGACATCACAGCTCTGGCGACATTTCGTTTTTCTACTCTCGGTTATTTTGCTCATGTTTCTCACTTGACTAATAAAAAATCCCATTTTACGTGTTGCTGCAAGATGCTAAATGACTTCACAGTTTGTCTTAAAATCTAATAACATAACATTAAAAATCGGATCGACCAGGTTCGACGAAGGATGGGGAATCTAAATAACGTGGGCGTAAAAAGAATGTCAGTTGACTGCGTTGATTTCAAGCTGATCAGCTTATCCTGATGAGAGGCAAGATTTCCATAATGCCGACAGTTTACCCGAAGACGAGGTGGAGAGTCGGGTGATTGAGTATCAGCAGCCTTTCTTACCGTAGATTACCTATTAATGTAGTGCCATAAATTCCAGTTTAAAAATGCTTGGTTATCAAGCGAAAAAACCCTTCCTAAAATAAGGTGAAACTGAAGAGCTGGAAATGTTAAACAATCTTAAATTCAACCTTGCGTGGCTAAGCCTTACTTCAATTTTTGTAAAGAATTTACGATGGCACTTACCAGATTGGGATGAAAAGTAGGGGTTTATAAACTTTTTCGAGCCAGCTTTTGACCAAAAATGGTCAACAAAAACTCGGTTTTCGAAGATATGAATGTAACATTACTTTGCCTCCGCCGCTGCCAGCATTTGACGACTTGTTGAGGGGCAGATGATTCGTGCCATTCGGCATTCTCAAACTGTCCGTTGCTGAGGACGGTTGAGGGGCAGGATTCAGCCATCCGGGCTTACTCAATTTCCGTCCGCTGATGGGGGAAAAAAAAAATGATCTGATGCATTTCCGGGCATAAGTTGGTGGATGGGATGGGCAAAGATGTGACTCTGCTTTTCAGGTTGTAAAAAACATGGCAAAATCAGAATGAGGAATGCATGTCTACAAAGAAGTAATATGCTTTGCGCGAGCCTGTTTTGGTTAAATCCTGTCGTAAAATCTTGGGGTTTAGGGCCATTCCGTGCCATGTAACGCAGCAGGGGGTAGAGAAGTCAGCCACAATGTTAGTGGGGGCCCGTTTAGCGGGTCTTCCGATTCAGGTTCGCCTCGGTGCGGGGGTTCAAACACAAAAAAAAAACTTGCAGAGAGGGCAGGATATGAAAAAGGGGACGCCGATGAAAAATGATGACAATATATGCGAACTAGGAAAAAAGGCAAGTGAAGAACCAGGCGGTTAGCCCTCGAAAAAAAAAATTTCACGTTTTCTTATAAAAAAACGCAGTTAATGACGAAAAGAGTCATTTTGCGTGCGAAAAGGAGTATGTATCAAAAAAAAACTATGGGCGGCAGATTTTGGGCTCCGGCTGCCGAAGTGTCATCACAGGTCGACGAAATATGACCTGTGATGACATAATAAAAAAAAAAAAAAAAAAAAGTTAGAAACAGTAGGGGAAGTTAATCATTCCTTTCGTAATACAGTCAAAGGAATGATGCATGGCTTAATTATGCCAGGTTGAAACAAGTAAAAATTGATCCTTTTTTTGATTGTCATGATCTTCCAAACATGCCGATAGCGCACATCAATTTTCGAGTTGTACTGGAGGAAACCGCGTTGGGGATTAGGAATAAGTTCAAATCGGGCGGCGCTTGCGCCGCCGCCGGGTGTCGTCGGAAAAACCGGACGGGGCGTTCAGACCCCTTCTCCCTTCTCCGCAGCGCGAGGGCTAAACGTTGCACGGGGGGGGGGGGGGGGGGGGGGGGGGGGGGGGGGGGGGGGTGCCGGGAGGGGACGGGTGGGCGGTATGTGCGACCCCTTTCCTTAATTCACCGCCCATTGAAGTCCCACTCCTTCACACGACATTGACACGTTTACCTTGCGACGCCGGTGATATGGATGTAATACTCTGTGCGGTTTTCCAGCCCTGCCGCTTCGGGGCATTTATCTGGCATCCAGCCCCTACGCAAGCAATCGGCCTTATTTACGAAAAATTCTTCAAGATAGCAATACTTTCGTCAAAAAAAATTGGTCATGCCCATGCCGCGTGCCGCGCCGGAGCAGCCATGAAAGGGAGTCTCTGAACAAAATCCAGAGCTCGAACAGATTAATATCTCCCGTCATGGAAAATTTCCATCAAACTGCCTGCAGGACAAATATCATAAGCAAACAATATATAGCGACTTCCGTCCGCATCAACGTCATACGGAAGAATAATAAAAATTCCCCTCATACCGGGTGTCGCATGGCGGAGTTTTTATCATCCAATCATGGTCCTGCATCAACATGGCGTTATCAATCTTGCTTATGTAAATCTGTAGAATTAAAGTTCTCGCTTTCGAAGAAAGGAGAAACCGGTTGAACCATTCTTTTCGACCTGCAAGCTCCACACTTCCACCGTTGGAAAACAGACGAATCCAGCTGTTCTACCACAATCAACGAATTTGCGCTTTTTTCCTTTGATGTCGGCACTAAAAAAAACCGGAAGAAAATCCGGGCGGGGGTGTGAGGTGCCTGGCGGCGATGTCGCCATGAGTAAGCGTAACAGCTTGTTAAAAATGGCGTAAATTGAAGTGAATCTATGCCCTCATTTTGGATCGGCGCGGAGAACGGAGTTGTTCGTTTATCCAGTGCAGGAAGGCTTTACGACAAGTGAGACGCGAATTTTCGATTTTTCACTTCATTTCTTCTTTTTAGTTGTTGTGATAGTGGTGGCTGTTGTTCTTCTAAATGATCATCTGTAAAGTGATAATGGGAATGAAAAAAAAAAAAAAAAATTATGGCTGAATGCTTTTTTACTTTACGAATTTCAAAATTTATGTTCTGTGCATAAATAATATTTTAGCATCATGGCCCATACATTACAATGCTTGTGAACGATAGGGGGATGTAGCGCTTAGGACGGGGGGAGGGAACATGAGTTACAGAGCTAAAACAAATGCAAAATAAATTTGCCGAGCTGCACCAAATCTCTGTTTATCTAATTCGCTTATATAGACATAGCATTTCATGAGCTCCTATCTTAGGAGTTTGACTTGCTGATTATGCCCTTTTTTTTTGGCTCTCGCTTTTGTATTCTTTCATGTTTGTTTTGAAGAAGATACATTTTGTGTCTGTTGAGTGTTTAAGCATTTCCTTGAAACATTATTCAAAAACTTCACCCTCAGCAACACCGTTGAATCACTGCTCTGTGTAACAGTTCCTAGTCCTCAATTTCCTAAGTATTTCGATCTTGAGATCCCGCCGGGCGTGAGTTCTTTGAGACAGTGAGCTAATGGCGCGTTTTCCAATACTGGGCGCTTAATTTGTGTGAGTGCGGGTGTAGGAAGGCACCTTTTTAAATCAATAAAATCACGGGAGCAGGAAAAAACCGAATTCTTCAACACAGTGCGTAGCTCTTTTCCTCCTGGCCTATTGCGATTGGCGCGACTTGGCGAATCAGTGTGAATATGCGATAATTAGGGTGGCTGGTGCAACTCTTCTGTTCATGCCCGCAAAATTTGCAGATCGGCCTCGTCTTAGCAGCGCTTGGCCAGGTATAGAAAACAGGGTGTGCTCTACTTCACATTATTTGACTAATTATTTGGTGCAGTCATGTGGGCAGAATCTGCTGACACTTTACCATGACCTTCTGAACAGTAAAATCGCTCAGATTATGTTTGTTAATCAATGTTTGTCTCAGAACAACGTACTTCTTTTGGACAGCATATGGAGAGGAATCGGGAATACTCAAGGCTTGATATTCAGCCTCCGGCTGGTCTTGATAAAGAAATTTCGGTTTCCAAAAATACCTGAGTGACTCAGATCTGGAACTTCGGGTCCGAACTTCTGGCAAGGTGAAAGCTGTGGTAGCTGCCGAAGAACGTAATTGGCGCCTATGCTTCGTTTCTTTTTAATACTTGTCATTGGTTTTCCAGTAATGTAACATCGGGTAGTCATGATTACAGCAAGATTTACATCAAAACATCTTCAGATAAAATCACAAACCAGGAGATAACTTTTAACACCAGTCGACGAAGGGGCTTGGAAAGCCGATCAAACACTGGACTAGAAGACGCATCTTATTTTCATGCCGGTTATGAGTGAGGCATCAGAAGCTACCCATTGGTGTGGCGCTTGTGCGGGCTGAGCATCGCTGCTAAAAAAATCTGGCGGATTTCGAGTATTAGCTCATCAGCAATGTGGTTAGCTTCGGTGCATATGACAGCAAAACAGCTTTC
The DNA here is from genome assembly GCA_034440635.1 of Lepas anatifera. Lineage (NCBI taxonomy): Eukaryota > Metazoa > Arthropoda > Thecostraca > Lepadidae > Lepas > Lepas anatifera. The sequence goes on from JAOTON010000264.1 coordinate 8,733, forward strand.
GTTGCCAAAGGTCGGATGAGTCGCCACAGCGTAGTCTCAGTGGCGGCATCTCCATTGACAGGTAATAAAATCGGACCTGTTTCGTATGCCGCACGTGTCTAGCCCTGTGCAGTCGCTGTCCGTGTTTGAACATCGATAAACCCCTGAAAGTGATCGCGGGCAGAAAAATGATTTCGTCAAACGCCTCCGGCTCGATCTTACCATTGCCAGCGCATCTCGCCTTCAGTGACTGGCCGCATTGATGGACCGAATTTTATTAGGTCATTTTTTCACGCGCGTGACAGGCTTAAAAAAAATTGTGAATGCGTTCATTGCGGCTGGAGAGACCGTTACAAGGCAGTCGCAAAGGTAGGCTGCTTGGTCCGCTCAGCGAAAGGGACTGGGCACATTGCCAAAATATGTGGCGTCACGATCCAGAGCTTCTTTGAGGCATTTTTTTCTGGTTTGCCTTTCAGCTTACGAGGCATGTGCTTCGGGGACGCCAGAGAAGTGTGTGTGTTGCTCCTTCATCGACGGGAAAGATACATTTCAGGTGCGTGGCGGCTTGGCAATGGTACTTTGCGGCGAATGTGCGGCCTGATTTTATTCAACATGGATTACGTGCTTCTTTCATCTTCAGCAATTTTTTCTTCGTACTCTTTGTTCCACAGAACAAAAGGAGCAAGGCATGTTACTGGCTTGTCGCTTCCTAGCACGAAAATTTGAAAGGCAAAGTTTACATAAAAAAAAAAAAAAAAATATGTTTTGGAAACATAATTTTTCTGGTTACAACTAAATATGGCGAATATTTGGGCTGGACATGGCCGGAAAATAAAAAAAAAATCCAGAGTTCCCGGTAAGCCAACGCTGGCATGGCCTTTTTAGCACCATACAAAAGCCTATAGAGCACTCCACCTCCCAAAGGGGTTCAGTCCCTGACCATCAGGATTTCTTCGATGGTTCGCGGTCTGATGGTTTTGTGGGAAATTGAAATAGATCGGCCGACGGCTCTTTTCTCTTTTGCTCCCCGGTTTTTTTTTTGGCTACTGGCGGTTTCGGATGGTATTCGGCGGTTTCGGATGAGCTTCCGGCGGTCATTCAGGTGTTTTCTGGTAGCCCGATGGTTTCGGGTACGAGCCCCGATGCAGTTTCGGGTATCGTTTTCGGCCGGTACCTGTCAAACATTAATGTTTTCGGGCGGTCAATTTCAGATGAAAGCAGTTTAACGCTGGCGGTGGCTTCCCGTAAGGGGATTCCGGCGGTCATACTTCCAGCGAATCACTACATGTCGTCTTCCATGCTTCTTTCATCGTAGCCACATGTGGCCTTGGGTATTTTATCGACAGCGTTGGTCTAGGTCGCGGTAAAAAAAATTCGCGGTGAGCATTTAGGTATTCGTGTACGAAGATGAAAACCGCATGATATGAACAATATCACCAGGGGATGTTTATAAATTCTTTCATAAACAGAAAAAATCTCAGGCTTTTTTCACATCTGGCTGCAAAGCAAAAATAGCAATTTTCTTAATAAAATAAATCGGTCAATCAAGGAAAGTTCGTTAGAGGAATGGGGCTCCGAAGGGGTAGAAAGACACGTGCCGGAGATATTTGCCGCATTGCAGCAGAAGGGAATTCGACAGCTTGATGGGGCGGTGTCGCCAAATGGGTATTCGCATTGCAGCGTTTTACGTCCATACAAGAATATTGCAGAATAAAACACGATCAGGTTAAAAATTTATATACAAATTGCAAAGAGTTGGCGCGGTAGGAAGAGAAGGGAAGAAAAAAAGAAGGAGCAAAACGGTAAAATATTAAGACACTTGTTTGCGGTGATGCAAATCTAAAAAATTTTAAAGCAGTCGGAATTGGGGTGTATCGCTCTATATGGGAGGATCCTCGAATGCGGTTTCGTTCCTCCGGTTTTTTTTTTTTTTTTTTTTTTCGAAACTCACGACACAAGCCACATTTTCACATCTTCATTTCTCAGTCTCAAATCCGGTCTTACACTGTTAATCATCGTAGAGCAATTCGGTCAAGGCCCATAATTCAGCAGTAAATAATCCTCCCCTTACGGACGGGTTTTTTTTTTGGAAAATTTTTTCAACCAATTCTATTGCGACGGATCGTCTTCGCCAGTTCAACCGGAATGCGGCCATACGGGATACAGCCAACTTTCGCGCAAATCGTCTCGAGGCGCGGTCCGGCGCGGGGGGGAGAGGGGGGGGGGGGGGGGGGCGCGAGAGGGGTGGAAGTGTTCCGCGGCAGAGCATTAACAGCGAAAATCTCTCATTCGGGCTCTGTTAGTTGTTCGACCTTGGTTTCTTCTCTTGAAAAAACAGCATTTGGAACCATAAGTATTTGATTTAAGAATATATATTAAGCTTTGTTTAATAAACAAAGAAATCACGAGATAAGCTGTTTTCAGACCACCGGTGATGACCACCAGGAAACCATCAGACCTTCAGATACTGACTGGTCAGGCCACCAGGCGCATCATCAGACCATCGTACCGACTACCAGAAACCACTACTATAGGGTGACACTGACCACTGGCATTCATCGTGAATTGCGCCACAAAAAGCCACCAGGCAGACCACCAGTGACCACCGTGATAACCACCAGAAACCACCAGGTAGACCACCAGACCATCAGGATGACTACCAGAAATCACTGAGTGAGATCATGCCGTCAGAATGACCACCAGAAACCATCTGATCATCAGACCACCAGAAACCATCAGAAACCACCAGTGAATACCTGTTTCAGCGGAATCGCGGGATATTTAAAAATCGTCTCTTCAAGCCTCCACAGTCGCAATCACGTTAGAGCTTGCTGCGCCACGTACTGACGACGGAGCCATCTGGCGATGTTCGGAATGGAAGAAAAGTATATGCGTAAATAAGATATCCTCTGACTAATAATTAATGCCGTCAGACAGTGAGACGCTCGCTTTGCCGCGAATGAAAGCCGACGCTCCAAGCGGAAGTTGTGGGTTTGGGCGTTTCTTTTTAGCAGGAACCCGGGCGCAGGGGTAAAAGGATCGCCTTTTTTCACCGGGGCTATAATTCGTTTAGCAGGCGTAGCCTCAAGAGATTTCTTGCTCGAGAGGCGGCACTGAAAAAGGGCTCCCGCGACAGCTCCAAAAGAAGGATCCTTCCTTGAATTGCAAAAGAGCGACCCCCGACAGCCGCTAGAATAGAGTTTCAGCTAATATAAATTCTGGTGCAGGAATGCCACCCTACACAGATACCGTTCCGCGGCCTCAAACCTCGTACCAGCCCTCAAAGGGCGGCTGCCTCCGCCCTCTGTTGAGTGCCCCCGTCGCTTGTCGAGGGAAGAAAAACAACAAAGCAGCATCAGCCAGGCCCAGGGGACAGCACAAGGTCCAGGGACAAACTGGGGGGAGGGGCACTTTTGACGCTGAGCTGCCTATCAGGTGGGCTGAAATCTACCGGGGGCGTGCTTATTTTCGCATTCGAGGAGGGAGGGTGGGAAGCGGACAGGGGTGCCATCAACAGGTGGTGCTTGACCATTCAGGGCACCGAAAAAAGACCGAGCGAGGGCACTGCATCTTCGCCCCCGACTGCCCATGGGGACAAGAATCGTTTGAGCCCATCGATTGGGAGCCAAGACAGTTTGAGATCTTCTTCCGCTTTGATCTATCAGAAGTCCATGGGTGACCTCTTCAGTATTCAAGGCAGTATTCGGGACACTTGCCGAGCTGAAAGAATGCTCGTGAAAATCTTGACAGTTCTTCTAGTCTGCCGAAAATTCGCTAGCAGATATCACAATCGCGTTTGCGTTCGTAACTATTTTTTTTTAATCAAGTTGAACGTGAAGCTTGCGACTGTCGTTATTTCAAAAACAATTATGGAGATATTTATCATAGGCTTTACTTCAATCTTGTTCTATGTATTGAAAAACAACATCAATTCATAAATATCCTAACATTATCCCTAGTAGGAGATTGACAACTGGAAAAGACAGCACTCTGAAACACACTGGCTAGCAATATTAGGATTCGGTTCAAAAGAAAATTGAGCGCGAGTGTCGTTACTGCATCCCTTTTATTCTCTTCATATTCTCTCTTTGGTCGTTTGAATTGTGCAATAGCATAACATAAGAGAAAAAAGCGATCGCAAGTAGCGACACTCGCGCTCAATTTTTTCTTTTTAGACCAGATCCACTAATAGTGGTACTCTGTAGTCTGTTTCAAGTGCTGTTTTTCCAGTTGTCCATCTCCTGCTAGAAACTGGATAATGTGTAATGTTCGGTGTATGGGGTGATGTGCCGAAACGATTGTTATCTATGCTTTTTCAATACATATAGAACAAAGATTGGAAGTAAAATATGATAAATATCTCCATAAATTGTTTTTGAAATAGCATTTGGTCGCAAGCTTCACGTTCAATTTGGATTTAAAAATAGTTACGAACGCAAACACCGAAGTTAGTGATATTCTACTAGCAATTTTTTCAAACTAGATAAGAGATGCTAGCTTTTTCAATTCTCTACGAACATTATTTCAGCTCAGCAAGTGTCCAGGCTGCCGGAGGTGCAAAGGGGAGGTCCACCATGGATGCATCTGATAGATCAAAGCGGAAAGATCCTCTCAAACTAATCTTGGCTCCCCCAATCGATTCTTGGGCTCCAAAACGATTCTTGGCTCTCTATAGGCTGATCCAGGGGGCAGAGGTGCAAGTGCCCTCCTTTCGATTAACCCCTCGGTGCCCACTGAAATGGTCAAAGCGCCCTCTGAAAGGTTGATGGCGCCCTCCTGAAATTCCGCTTCCCACCACCCTCCCTCCTCGAATGCGAAAAATAAGCGCCCCCAGTAGGATTTTGCGCCCACCTGATAGGTTTTGACGACTCAAAAGTGGCGTCCCTCGGGGAGGTGCCTCCTCCCCCGGCTTGCAATCCTGGATGCGCCTCTATCCTCTGGTCCCCTGAAACGCAACTGATGCTCTTTATTGTTTTTCTTCCCCTCCCCCGCAAACAGGGTAACCCAGGGGCGTAGCCAAGGGGGCGGCAGGAAACAGCCGCCCCTCCCTGAGGGCCTGAAGGTCCCCCTTGGAGGACACGAGCGCCGCGCGCAAGGGCGGCTCGTCCGCACTATGCTCTGTGGCCAAATTCTGGCATTTTATACCACACAGGGCCTTCTTAAGCACTCTATTCTGTAAATAATGGGGGTCCTTTTACCCATCAGGGCCCTTTTGGGCTGTCGCAGGGGCTCCTTTTCGGGGTGCCACCCCTTCCTGAGCGAAATCCTGGCTACGCCCCTGGGGTAAACGGAGTATATGCCTTCCCCCGATTGAGAACTCATCCCTTTTACCCTGCACCCAGGTTCCTGCTAGAACCGCCCCAGCGCACGTCCCCCCCCTTCCGCTTGGAGCGTCAGCTTTTTTCATTCATCTGGCCCCGACGCAAAACCTGGCGTCTCACTGTCTGGACTTGGCAGCCCTGGTTATCAGGAGATATCTTATTTACACATATACTTTCTTTCCATTCAGGTCATCGTAATTGGCTCCGGTTCTGATCAGTACGGCACGTAGGCAGTGTGGAGAAAGTGTAAATACAAACGTGATTGCGATTGTGGAGCAGGGACATTGTTAACTTTATATTCCAGCGCCATGGGTGGAAATCCCGCGGGGGTTCCTTGAAAAAACCATCAGGATTTTCCTGGTGGTCTGGTGGTTTCTTGATGGTTTCTGGTGGTCACTCTGATGGTCTGGCGGTTTCTGGTGGTCATTCTGATGGTCTGGTGGTCTGCCTGGTGGTTTCTGGTGGTCATCCTGATGGTCTGGTGGTCTACCTGGTGGTTTCTGTGGTTATCCTGATGGTCTGGGTGGTCTGCCTGGTGGCTTTTGGTGGTAATTCCTGATGGTCTGGTGGTCTGCGTCTGACTCGTCTGGCGGTTTCTGGTGGTCAGTGTTTGATGGTCTGATGGTCACCCTGGTGGCCTGGGTGGTCAGTATCTGGAAGGTCTGATGGTTTCTGGTGGTCATCCTGCTGGTCTGGTAGCCCTGTCTGTGCAATCTTGTTTATTAAAACAAACTTAATACATATTCTTAAATCAAATACTTATGGTCTCCAAATGCTTTATTTTCAAAAGAAGAAACCAAGAAGCGAATGGCTATGGGAGCAGGTAAGAGATTTCGCTGTTGTGCTCTGCCGCGGAACGCTTCCATTTCTCTCGCGCCGCGTCTCCCCTCCGCGCCCGGACCGCGCCTCGGGCGGTTGCGCTGCGACGGCTGTCTTTGTATGGCCGCATTCCGTTAGGGTTGGCGGGGCAGTCAGTCGCAGAAGGAAACTGGTCGAGGTGAAGTGGTCATACTGTGACGAGGAGTCCGTAAGTTATGAGGATATTTACTGCTGGGCGCATCGCTAATAGTAGGCCTTGACCGAATTGCTTTACATTGGTTAACAGTGTAAGGTAGGATTTAAGACAGAGTAGGGAAGATGTGAAAAATGTGGCTTATTATTCGTGAGAGTTGCGCCCTCTGGTCGGGGCAGGGTGGGGGTGACGGTCGCCATCGGAATGCGAGGATCATCCCATATATAAGCGATACAATACTGTCTCCGGGACTGCTTTTACCGTGCGCGAAAGCCTCCGTTACCGTGTGCGAGCAAGTTTTTTTACCGTTTTGCTGCATATGTTTTTCTTCCACTCTCTTCCTACCGCGGGAACTTTCTGACAATTTGTATATACTGTTTTTTAACCTGATCGTGTTTTTATTCTGCAATATTCTTGTATGGACGTAAAACCATACAATGCAGATACGACACGAGTGAGCTGCCACCCTATCAAACATCGGAGTTATTCTTTGCTGCAATGCAATGCATCTCCGGCGTGAGTGAGTACCCATTCGGGCCACATTCGGATAAACCCACCCAGACTTCCTTGATTTGACCAGTTGATTTTATTAAGAAATTCGTATTTTTGCTTACAGCGGATGTGAAAAGCCTCCGGTTGCGCCTCTGTTTGTAAAGGATTTATAAACATCCTGGTGATATTGTTCATATCATGCGGTTTTCATCTTCGACAGATACCCAAATGCTCACCGCGACTTCTGCTCACCGCGACTTCGTTAACACTGTCATTAAAATACCCAAAGGTACATGTAACGATGGGGGAGGGGGAATCTTTGGAAGACCACATGTAGTGGTCCGCTGGAAAACTTCGCTGACCGCTGGAATCACAGAATGCTGGAAGCCACCATACCACCTGGAAAACGACCACCAGAAACCATCAGAAATTGACCACCAGAAACCATCAGAAAACGACCACCAGAAACCATCAGAAAACGACTCACCAGAAACCATCAGAACTCGGACCACCAGAAACCATCAGGCCACCAGAAAACCACCAGGAAATGACCACCAGAAACCATCAGAAACCACCAGATACCATCAGAAACCACCAGAAACCATCAGGGACCACTCAGACCATCAGAAACCATCAGCCGATCTGTTTCCAATTTCCTACAAAAACCATCAGACCACCAGACCATCAGGAAATCCTGATGGTTTTTTCTTCCATGGTTGGGAAGTCAGGACCTCCCTTTGGAATTTGGGTTTCCTTATAGGCTTTGTATAGGGGCTTGCATGGCCGTACCAGCGTTAACCTACCCAGGACTTCCCTGGGATCGAGAAAATATTTCCAGCCAAGTGTCCAGCGCAAATATTCACTTATATTTAGTTGTAGCTTGAAAACTATGTTTCCAAAACTATATGTAATTTTTATGCTAGAAGTATTTTTCTTTCAAATTTTTTCGTGCCAAGGAGCGACAGAACACGGTACATGCATCTCCTCCTTTGTTCTTGTGAAACAAAAGTGCAAAAGGAAAATTAATAGCAGAAGATGAAAAATGCATGAAAATCCATGTTGGATAAAAATCCAGGCCACACATTCCTTTGCAAAATACCATTTACCAAGTTGCCACGCACTTGACATGTATCAATATTCCCGTCGATGAAGGTAACACACACACTGCAACGTCAGGGAACACATGCCACGTAAACAGATTGGAAAACCAATAGAAAATTTAAGAGCTCCAAAGAACCTCTGAATCGTGACGCCAGCATATTTTTGACAATGTGCCCAGTCATCATCACTTTCGAGAGGATTAAGCTAACCACAAATGCGACCGCCTTTGCAGGCGGTCTCGCCAGCAGCAGCAGGTTAGGGACGCTGTTCTAAATGCAGTAAAAGAACGTCACGCGCGTGAAAGAAAAATGACCTACTTAAAATTCGCGAGTCAATATTGCGAAGCTAATTACTGAAAAACGACGATGCGGCTGCTCAATGAAATACGAATCGAGCCAGGCCATTTACGGCTTAGGTGTTGATTTTACTGCCGCAGTCAGCGTTTCCAGGGAACATCGATATTCAAACACGGACGAAGAACACTTTTGGAATTAGACTGTGCAATACAAGTGAGTCCGATGGTACTTCATATGAAAAATGGTGAATGATGCCGCCACTGAGACTACGCTGTGGCGACATCTACATTCGGCAAGCAAGCTGTTTTGCTGCCATCGCACCAGAAGCTAACCACATTACGTGTGAAGACTAAGAACTCAGAAATCTATAGATTGCGCGAGTAGGTTCCCAGCTCAGCAGCCACAAATACACCAATGGGTAGCTCTGATGGCAGGCCAAAAAGAGGAGAATCTCTTCACTCATAACTGGCAAGAAAATAACATGCGCTCTTCTAGTCCAGTGTTTGATCAGCTCCAAGCCCCCTTCATTGACTGGTGTTAAAAAGTTATCTCCTTGGTTTGTGCATGGATGCATATCCTGGAGGTCTTGATGTAAATCTTGCTGTAGTCTTCCAGTGACACCTGATGTTACATTACTGGAAAAGCAAAAGACATGTATTAAAAAGAAAGCAAGCATAAAACATAATACATTCTTCAGCAGCTACTACAGCTTTTCACCTTGCCAGAGTTCGAGGCACAGAGTTCCAAGATCTGAGTCACTCAGATATTTTAAAACCTGAAATTTCTTATAAGATAGCCAGAGCTGGATATCAAACTTTTTGAAATATTCCAACTCCTCTCCATATGCTGGCCCAAAGGGTACATTGTTTGAGAGCAAACATTGTGCACAAACATAATAATCTGGAAGCGGTTTCACTGTTCAGAGGTCATGGTAAAAATGTCAGATAGTTTGTGCCTATGACACAAAGCACCAAAAATAATTAGTCAAAATATCTTAAGTAGGCACACCCCTGTTTTCTATACCTGGCCAAGAACATAAGACTAGGCCAGTCTGGCTAAAGTATAGCAGCAGGCCAGACAAGTCGCACCAGCCACCTATAATTATCACACCAATTCACACTGCCAGTCACCAAAAATTCGCACCAATCCGCAATATACCAGGGAGGAAAACACACCTGTGGTTGAAGAATTCAGTTTTTCCCTTCTCCCCACATGATTTTGTTGATTTTTAGTGTTGCCTTCCTCACACCACACTCACAAATTCGCACCAAGGTGGTAAAATTTGCACCATTCGCTCCTGTCTCAAAGGGCACTCCACACCGACGAGATCTCGCTAGAAGTGCCACTGCCATACTTTGTAAATTGGGGACTAGGAACTGTTACACAAGGCAGTGATTCAGCAGTGTTGCTGAGAGTGAGTTTGAATAATATTTCAAAAATGCTTTTAAACATAGCAAGACACAAAAATGTATCTTCTTTGTAAAACAAAACATGAGAACAAAAAAGCCAGAGCCATTAAGAAAAGGCATAATGAAACAATCAAACCTCCTAAGATAGGGCTCATGAATGCTATGGTCTATATAAGCCAATTAGATAAACAGAGATTTGGTGCAATATCAAATTTATTTTACATTTGTTTTATCTGTAACTCATGTTCCCTTCAACTGTCCTAAGCACTACAAAGCAATACACCTATCATTCACAAGCATTTAGCCTCTAGTATGGGCCATGGTGCTAAAATATTATTTATGCATGTTTGGGAACATAAATTACCGTAATACGTCGTAGAAAATCTTGGAATTCAGCCATAAATCGGTCAGACATCAAGAAGCTGGTCCAAAATGTCATGTCATTCCCATCCTTTTATGTGTGATGATCATTTAGAAGAGCAACAATACCACTATCACAAGCAACTAAAAAGAAAAATCAGAGTGAGATAATCGAAAATTCGCGTCTTACCTGCACAAAACTGTCATGAAAACACACTGGATAAACAGACAACTCCGTTCTCCGCGCAGGTGCTTGAAAAATGAGGCGCCAGGTTCACTTCAATTTACGCCCAGCAAAACATTTTTCTTCCTCGCTTATGTGACATCATACCAGGTGATGACCTCACACCTACGTCACGGGATTTTCTCCAGTTTCCTAGTGCCGACCTCGGAAAGAAGCACACAAATCTCATTGATTGTGAATAGGGTGTATTCGATTGTTTTTCCAACAGTGGAATGTGGGGGAGCCTGTTTTAGGTCGAAATGAAGAGGATTCAACCGGACATATCTAAGTTCTTCAAGAAAGCCAGGACTTCAGTGCCACAGATGTGCGTGGTCTTAGACCGCTGCCGAGACCATGGCCGCTGCAACCCGGCCGCAGGGACACGTGGTGGATGATAATTAACTCCCCTTTATGCGATACGGTATGGGGGGTCAGGGTCCTTATTATTCTTCCATATGAGCGTTGATGCGGTTGGGTCATATACATATTGTTTGCTTATGATGTTTGTCCTGCAGGCAGTTTGATGGAAATATTCCATGACGAGAATGTTAATCTGTTCGAGCTCTGGATTTTGATCCAGGGCTTCCCCATTCATGACACTTTGCGCGGCGCGGCATGGGCCGTACCAGTTTCTATTGACCAAAGTCAATGCCACCGAAACTGTATCGCTCGATCGGACCGCCATTCTTGCATGGAAACTGGATGCCAGATAAGTCACCCCAGGCGGCGGGGCTGGAAAGCCGCAAATGACATCCATATCACCGCCGGTTAGGCAAGGTAGGCGTGTGTGTGTGTGTGTGGGGGGGGAGTGGATAATGGGCGGTGAATTAAAGAAAGGGGTCGCACATACCGCCTATTTCTCGTCCCCTCCCCGCCCACCTCCGCCGTGTAACGACGCCCACCTCCTTCTGACTTCTGACGCCCATGTGTAACGTTTAACCCTCATACGGGTGGAGGGGAGGGGGTGTTTGAACGCCCCCATCCGGTTTTTCCGACGGTACCCACAAACAGCGGCGCAAAGCGCCACCGTATTTGGAACACCTTATTCCTAATCAATCCCGCGGTTTCCTGAAGTTTTTAACTCGAAATTGATATGCATATCGAATATGTTAGGTTTGATCATGACATTGACTTGACCTTGGATCAATTTTTTCTTATTTTAACCTGGCATAATTATGCCATGCATCATTCGATTTGTTGCAATTACGAAAGGAAGTGATTGGCGCCTCAAAACTGGGTTCTAACTCAATTCACTCTGACGCTAGAGCCCCAAAAATTGATGTCATCACAGGTCATATTTCATTGACCTGTGATGACTTCAGTATTGGCTTGAGCCTAAAAACTGCCCCGTATAGTCAGGGCCGGATCCAGACCGACGGTTGGGGGGCAACGGGGCCTAAAATCGTGAAAAACGCGTTTTTTATAAAGAAAACCGGAAAATTGGGGGGTTCGGGGCTAATTGCCTGGTTCGCCCCTTCCCCTGATCCGCCAGTGCGTATGGTTTTGTCATCATTTTTCATCGGCGTTCGCTTTTTCGCTATCCTGCATAGGAGCCGAGTTGGAGGGGTGGTGTTTGAAAAGACCCCCACACGGAGGCGAAGGTGGATCGGAGGCCCGCCCGGGCGAGTGTTAATAGCGCTGTGGCTGACTTCTCTACCCCCTGCCGTTACGTAACTTATGAATGGCCCTAAACCCCAAGACACACGACAGAGAATAACCAAAACCGAACAAAAAACATATTACTTCTTGTAGGTATACATTCCTCATTCTGATTTTTGCCATGTTCCTTACAGCACAGCGAGTGCGGAGTCATCTTTGCCCATCCCATCCCTCAACTTATGCCCGGATAGAGCATCGGATCCTGCCCTCAACCGTCCTCATCAGCGGACAGAGACGGAGAATGCCCGGATGAAACAACAGATCCTGCCCCTCAACCGTCCTCATCAGCGGGCAGAGACGGAGAATGCCCGGATGAAACAACAGATCCTGCCCTCAACCGTCCTCATCAGCGGGCAGAGACGGAGGTAAAGTAATGTTACATTCATATCTTCGAAAACCGAAGTTTTTATTATTATTTTTGGTCAAAGCAACCGAAAAGAATTTATAAGCCAGGTCTTTTAATACAATCTGTAAGTGCCATCATAAATTCCTGCACAAAAGTAGAAGTAAAAATCTTGCCCAGCAAGGTTGAACAAAATTGTTTAACATTTCCAGCTCAACAGTTTCGCCATTTTATCGGAAGGGTTTTAACCTTTCCTTGTGTAAGAAAGCCAGAAAAAACAAATTTATGATTAACTGCATTGTAGATATCCTACGGTAAGAGAGTAGTGATGATGTTCAGGTTTTGTCTTGACTCTCCACCTCTAAATCTTCGAGGTAAACTGTCGAAAAATTGTAAATCTTGCCTCTCATCAAGTTCGCTGATCAGCTTGAAATCAACGCAATCAGCTGACTCTTTAACGTACGCCCACGTGACCCAGATTCTGTAAGCACTCGGGCTGGTCGATCCATTTTTTTAATATTATGTTATTAGATTTTAAGATAAACTGTGGAGTCATTTTGCATCTTGCAGCAACACGTAAAATAGGTTTTTATTAGTCAAGTGCAAAACATGACAAAAATAGCCGAAAATTGAAAAACAAGTGTCGTAGAAACGGTGATGTCAAATTATCGATAGTGTAAGGACGCGATAAAGCCGTCTAGACATGTGGTCTTGGAGGCATTTTGAGGCCGACTTTACAAATACGAGCATAGGATTTCTGAAACAACTTGTTTGACTTTTCGATGTAGTCAATACAATTGTTTTTCGACAGTTCGCCTTTAACGTTACATGCAGGGGCCTCCTCACCGGCAAGGCGAGGGGAGGGGCGGCAGGGCTTAGGACCGCTCCACCCCACATTTTCGTCCGAAAAATTATTTTCTCAGCTCAGTTGGGACGAAACCGGAAAAATTAAAACCAATCGGTGTGGAAGGCAACGAGGAGATCAAATCCGAAAAGTTTTTGGTCATTGTTTGGAAAGTTTTAGTCAAAATCAAGTTGAAGATTAGCTGCTCCCCACACCTTTTTACTGGTGGCGACGCTTATGGTTACATGCAAAAGAACGAATGCCTGACTTAATTCGGAAAAGTATTGAAATCATTTAAGTGAGGTGGAGGTCAAAGTCCAGAATTCGAATATAAGAAAAGCGACGCATTGAATACTGACAATTTGTTCCTTCTTCCAGAACCTCTTCCTGGATCAACGCAACGTCCAGTTTCTGCACGTTCCTCTGATACACCCACTCAGAATCCCGCTGCTCACCATCCCGCCCCAGACCAACCTGCCCAAGACCATCAGACCGGTAATGGACAGCGGAAGTTTAGAGAAGCATGGAGAGAAAAATACCCCTGGATAAAGTATGACGCAAAGAAGGATTCAGTCACTTGTTCGGTATGTTGCAAGGCTATGGAAGAGGGGCTGCTTGATACCCAAACCCGAATGGAGACAACTTTCTTCCAGGAAGGATTTAGTAACTGGAAAAAAGCGACCGAGAAGTTCAGTAAGCATCAAAATAGTGACTGCCATTCCCATGCAGTGCTAAAACTTCACCTCAAACAGTCACGAGGTGTTGTAGAGGGCTTTGCTCTGCAAAACTCTCGCAGCCAGGCTACTGCTCAGAAGCTTCTGACTCTACTTTTTTCATCGGCATTGTATTTGGGAAAACAGGGGTTCCCGTTTCGTGGTCACGAGCATGATGATGGGGCATTTTACAACTTGGTGCTCGAGCGCGCAAAGGCGGACAACCTGCACGAAGTGGTGCAGTTTATGAAAAGAAAAGACAACTGGATGTCTTATTCAATACAAAATGAAATAATTGACATGTTTGGTCGCCAAGTTCTGGAAGAGATAATGCAGGAAGCACAAGAAGCGGACTTTGTAGGCTTGGTCGCGGATGGTACAACCGATATAGGAGGCAAGGAGCAGTTCAGCGTTTGCCTGCAGTACTTTGACCAGCAGATGACACCCACGACTTCTTTCGTCGGCTTCTATGACGCCCCAAGCAGCTCAGGTGAAACTCTCACGCTGATCATCCAGGACGTGCTGGTCCGATTGAACATCCCTGTGGTGAAGCTGTCGGGGTTCTCTTTCGATAACGCGTCAAATATGAGCGGGGTCCACCTGGGGGTTCAGAGCCGGCTGAAAGCACTGAACAGCTCTGCCATCTACGTCCCATGCTCCAACCACAGTTTGGACCTCGTCCTTCAGGAGGCTGGCAGGGAGGTGATGCTGGTAGCAGATTGCCTCTCGTTCGTCAAAGATGTGGCCAACACCATCAACGAATCTGCCAAACGGAGCAACCTGTACAAGTCTCTGTTCAAAGAAGGGGAAGTTGTTCAAAAGCCCCTGGGGATATGTGCGACCAGATGGTGTGTCCGTGCCAAGGCGATGAAGAGAATGCTGGATCAATACGGACATGTGAGGGACGTGCTTCAAAGCCTGGAAGAAGATCACACAGTCCGCGGTGAGATGAGGGCCAAAATCGCAGGACTGTCTCGGAAAGCTGATGAAGCTCCGACGTACATCTCACACCTCAGCCTTGCCATCTTCCAGCCATGTGAGGTTGTGGCAAGGACGCTCCAGGGAAGCAGCAACACGGCACGGTCTGTACTGGAAACCATTCAGGCGTTGAAAAGTCGCCTGCAGTGCCTGCGGGATGGTGGACTGGTAGATGAGACGCGGGCGGCGGCGGCGAAGGCGAAACAGATGGACTTGACTATGCCACCACCAAGAAGGCGCAGGTACACTCCTGCTAAAGTACGTCACGACGAAAGGTCAGCTGAAGGCCTCTCTGTGGCTCCTGTCGAGGGCGCTCGGCTCGCCTCATTGGAGGCCCTAGATCTTGTCATTGGCGGTCTGGAGACTCGCTTCGACTCCGACGGTCTCCAGGCCGCTGCGTCCAGGGAAAGGCTGGTTCTGGGTGGCTGCTCGAAGCAGTCGTCTGCAGAGTTCGATGCCCTGCAGCTTCCTGCATCCATCGACGAGGAGAGGCTGGAATGCCAGCTCAATGTGTTATCTGCCGGGTTCAAAAGCCCCCAACCTCCCTCCAGGAGCTGTGCGAAAAGCTCTCATCTATGGACCCAAAGACAAAACCGTTGTTCAGTGAAGTGAGAAAACTGCTGGGCCTAATCATGAGCCTGCCATGCACGGTGGCATGCGCGGAAAGATCGTTTTCTATGCTGCGGCGGCTCAAAACATATCTACGATCTACGACTGGCCAATCCCGACTGAACGGTCTGGCCCTGATGAACGCGCACAAGAATCGCCTGGAAGGTGTCGACTTGGTGGTCCTAAAATCTCGCTTCGTGGAGCGGACTGCTGAGAGAATGTCCACGTTCGGACGCTGCTAAAATGGTGAGTACCTCTCATTGTTGGGATGTGTTCGAGGTAGGGCTGCGGATTCTACTAATATCACTGAATAAGCCACGCCGGAACGAAAAATCGTTATTTGAAAGTCGTATTTTAAGCTGAGAAGACCCATCATCAGAGAATAACCACCATAAAGAGATGAAATTTGGAACGATTGGGTCTTTGGGGATTCTACCTCATACGTCTTGAATTTGCATTAATGTACTGACTCAATTAAAACAAAACACGGTGTTTTAAACCTCATGGAACGAGAGCAGGTTAATCGACTAATCTTTCATAGATGGGGGACGTAAACCTTCCCTCTTGCCCTTGCCCCCCAACTTGAAAAAAGTTCCTGCGCCTATGTAACACCAGTATATTTATAGAGACATTACAGACAGAGACGTAGCCATGCATTTCAAATCCACTACAAGCAAACACGAGTTTCATAATAGCATCAACTAGTCACATCAAGGAACGTTAGGTGGGTTATTCGAATGTGGCTCCAATGGGCCCTCGCACTCACGCCGGAAATGCTCTGCATCAGAATATCTTGGATGTTTGACAAAGGTAGCAGCTCCTCTTGTCGTATCCGCACTGTATGTGTTCCCTTATTCTATCTTAAATCCTACCTTACATTGCCAACAAACGCAGCCTTGCCCTGGGCCTGTTTTTAGCAATGTACCCGGCAGTACATATCCTCAAAATTTACGGACGCCTCACCACAGTATTACCGCTCCACCTGACCACTTCCCTCCAGCGACTGACGGTCCCGCTAATGCCAACGGAATGCGGCCATACAAAAGACAGCCGGCCCCCGCGCAAACGCCTGAGGCACGGTCGGGCGCAGAGGGGAGACGCGGCCCCGGCAGCGCGCTCCCGAGCACCGGTGCTAAAGGGGTGGAAACGGAGCGCGGCAAAGCATGACTGCGAACTCCTACCTGCTCCCATAGGCATTCGCTTCTTCGACAAATTATAATTTGTGCACAAACTCATGCTTGTTGAGAGGGGGCGCGGTAGTGGAGTGGCCAGCGTAGCTGGCTTCCGCTCAGCCGACCCGGGTTCAAGGCCCGGCGGCTTCCCTGAACAAGGAGCAAGCTGGCTCCCGAGAAACCCTTCCAACAGGGAAAGAGTTGGCGACGCCATATGACCCTGGCAGTTGGTGCGTCGATAAGCCCCAATAATTATTATTATGCTTGTTGAGACCGTGCGCATACTTTGCCTGTGTTCATGATACCTGGGGGTTTGAAATTCAGCCGCTAATGGTGCTGTAACAAAGAGCTTAGAACAAAAGCTAACTTAATTTTCATCGATAAGTGGATCCAGGATTTCCGATCAGGACCGCAACACATATGGTTGGGGGTGGGATTGCGACTTTTGGGCGGTGAAATCTACAGTGAAGGTGTCAATAACCACATCCTGGGTAGGGGGGGTGGAAGCGACATTTTAGGAAGGAGCGGTCCAGGTCAAGGTCGAACGTCCAGGTCAAGGGATTAGCTTAAAAAATTTGAAAAACACAGCCGCCAAGTAAAAACAAGCACATCACCTTGGACCTCCACCAATACCGTCACCATACCCTCTAAAACCACGTGGTTACCACATGGTTTGCCCACATAGAGCCCTTGCCCGTCTGAGCCCACCTTCACCGTCATCAGCCCACGCGGGGTGGTCGCAGGTGTGTTGACTGGGTTCGGTATTTCAAGGACCTGATGAAGCCCGTTCACTTCCATTTCCGTTCACGAGGCTGCAATGATCTCACTATGAACGATCCTGACCATGATTCCATGGTTTCATCCTCTGATACACAGGCGTGATTCGGCAAAAAGGATTTCACACCCACCCCGGTGGGCCTCCGAGCCACCTTTGCCCTGGTGGGGGTTTTCAAACACTCCCCCTCAAAATCGTTTCCTATGCGGACTAGCGAAAAGCGCGAAAGCTGTTGGATAGCTAATAGAAATTCGTGAAAAACTACATTGGTCACTTTTTGGCTCAGGTCAATATTGAGGTCATGACAAGTCAAAGAAGGTTGCATGTTAGGGTAGAGCTTTTGGTCTCTAGTTTCTGACAAAGTTGGGTTAGTACCATTTTGTAGGCACCATTCTCTTCATTTCGTCACGGCAAATGGAGTTATGTATAATATGACTATGCTAGGCCAAAACGCAAAAAATTACCTGACCTCAGTTCAGGTCAAGATAATTTTTTAACCTAGCATAGTCAATACGCATATCAATCGACTCGCAATAGCAATCCAAACGAAATGGTATCAAAACATAAGTTGTACCATCATTTCCTGCAAAGTTATTGACCCAAGTCTGAAAACTGTTTAAATAGCCCCAGATGACCTCTCAGAGGTCACAGGTCAAAATTGCAGCATGAACCTGAAAAGTGGCCCAGGATACTACGGCTTGGAGAATACGAAGGTATTCTCAGCTATATCTACACAAATACAGCCCTCTTCCTGTTTTCCCCACGTATTTCCAATAGAGAATACAATCCGTGCCTGGTTCTAGATCATCGATATGAAAAACCGCGGAATGTATATTATGGTGCTACAGCATACATTCCAGGACTCCCTCGGTGCTCACTCGCGCAGTGAGCACTCGGTGCTCACCGAGTGCTCACTCGGTTGACCAATTATTTCGTATAAGTTTCAATTCAACAGATTCACCCATTTCTTCCTTACATACACCGTCTTAAAACAATTTGAGATGAGGTCACTTGACTTGCACTGGTGGTCTGACCTGGGATGACCCAGCATTGAAATTTTTAGTGAAGTTGCGAAATTGACCAATGATAAGGTGTGCCAAGTACGGCGGCGTTTCGCAATGTTGTTTTTTCCTGCCACCGGAAAAACCTGGGGGGTGTTCAAACACCCCACACCGGGGCGAGGTTTAATGTATCAAATCTTTAGGCATGCCTTGCCACTGCGATAGTTGCCTGTTTCATTCAAACATCACACGTGAATGATTAGTACTCGGGCTTTTTTAGTTGAAGAAAAGGATGAAGTGCAATTTTCGCACTTGCACAATTTGTTCTTGATTAATTTCGCAGCTTTTCTGAGGTCTAGGTCATCTTCGGTCAGGTCACTAGACAAGGTCAAGTAACCTCAACTTAAATATGCTAAAGCAGTCTGTAGTCACGGACAGTTTCAGTGCAAGTTATAGCACCTGCAATTTATATCAAATCATAAGATCACCCCCTGACTCAGTTGGAGAGGTGCCTTGCTCTAGTGAACTGTGGTTTTGTAGTGGGAAAAATGATCTCACGAAGGGATGTGTTTGACTTTGCGCGTGGCAATATTGGTATCAACAGAGTAGCAGCGGATGACCAAGTGTCATATGTTAAGGACAAATTACAGGGCGGATTCAGTGAGCGTAAAAGAGACACGTGCGGTCGGAAATTGCAATGTTTATTGCAAGGCTGAAGCGGAAATGGTAAGCAAGTCACAGGACCCTAGACCGCTTCTTGGAGAAAGAGGAACAGTGGCTGAATGAGTGTTCCATCGCTGCAGATTCACCGAGGGTATTGGAGCCTGTTGACCTTGACCAGCCATCTACAAGCCGGGGTCCTTGTTGGTCTGTGGGTTTATGTGGAACACTTTCTGGAAGCTCCAAACGTCGTCGAACTTCCGCTTTCAAGGCTGGTTACTCCTATGCAGGGCCTCTGAATGTCACACGCTCCAAAGCGCCAGGGCCTTTCTGGTTTTCTCAATGACGTGACTGTTACTCCCGCAAGACCTACTAAGGTAAGAAAAATGCTAAGAAAATCAGCAAATACCCCAATACGTTACACAGACGAAGAAGCACTTGCTGTGATCATTGAAGGGCAGCATACGAAGCAAACCTGGCAGTTTACCAGAGAGTCGGCCAAGAGTCAAAATCAGGGGCGCAGCCAGGATTTCGCTGGGGGGGCGCCCCGAAAAAGGCTCCTGCGACAGTGCCAAAAGGGCCCTGATGGGTAAAAAGGGTTCTGCTTGTTACAGAATAGAGTGCTGAAGAGGGCTTAAGAGGGCCCTGTCTGGTATGAAATTTCATATTTGGCCACAGCGCATAGTGCGGGCGAGCCGCACTTTGCGCTCCACGTGTCCTCAGGGGCCCTCAGGGGGGGGCGGTGGCTGTCCCTGACCTCCCTTGGCTACGCCCCTGGTCAGAATGTCAGAATGTCGACATATATCCTCCATACAACGACATCCCGAAGGGAAAGGAAAAGTGTTATCCGGAGGGGTATATTACTATGTATATTATCCTGGTAATATTATGCCAATAGCTGGGCATGGGCTGCAGATACAGCAATAACAAACTCGAAAACTGCTTGGGGGCATCTGAAAACCCTAAATATAAAATATTGTTGATGTAGCACCAATAGTTCGACGGTAATTAATTTTAAGCGCTTTTGAGCGCCCGCCGGCCCACTGTGATCGGTCAGGGTCATATGGCGTCTCTAACTATTTCCCTGTTGGAAATGTTTATCGGGAGCCAGTTTGATGATTCTGACGAAGGAGTGTGGCCGAATATATGATTTATCCCAATTTTCAGCATCAATGAATCGATGAGAAAGGCCAAGTAACAACTTATCAACTTTACAGAAAAAGAATGAGTGCAGTAATCTCACTATACACTGAAACAGTACGCCAGAAATTCGATTATTCTACGGTGCCAAAATCCAATCTTCTTTCCGTGAATATCTTACACCCGATATTTTTAGATTGAGAAGCGTAAAATGCCATGAAACAGGAATAAGAAAACCCCTTCTCGTGGGTGATGAAAATATCAACTACAAAAAGTACGCCATTTTTAGAATTATTTTTACTGTGCCAAAATCAACTCCTCTTTCCAGCATTATTCCAAAACCCATTTTACACCGATGTAATGCAAAAATGCATGTGTTTTGAGGGAAAATTATTATACCATTGGAGTAAAAAGATTGTCAGCTAAACCGGAACAGTGTAAACTGGAAGTGAGGGAGTAAAAATAGATTAAAATGTGAAATTCCTGGCGTATAAAAATATTTGCAAGGTGCAAAATGAACCCACGTTCAATATTATATTGCTGCTGAAAAAGAAACACCGATTAAAAAAATGACCCGGTTTATTCTTATCGAGCGTTTGAGGTCAGTTTACTCTGATTAGGCTGATTAATATACACTCTAAAAACATACACTGCAACGGAGAGTCTTAAATATTTGTTTTCATAATTACTTCTAATAATCGAAATAGGTACCTTTAATTTGCACTCCAATCTGGAACAATATTTGAATCAGCCTTCAATCACTACAATAATTTAGTTCCTCTTTGCACAAACATCACTAGGTTTATGTTTTTTGTCTAAGACCTCCTCGTTTTACACTTCGCAACTTTTCCTCTTTCATATCCGCTTACCACTGCATCATTTCCACTCATCACTGCGGGTCACCTCTTTGAGGCACTGCACAACTTTCTTAACACGCGCACTGGAGGGGGTCTCGGAGGCCAGCCCCCACCTATTTTTCTGAGGTGGCCGGAGAACCGTTCATGGCCAAAAACGATAACTTTACCTAGCTGATGGCCTCTGTGACTTGTTACTAAATCTGATTTAAGCAATGATCACCCACCATTGGTTAGCTTATACCCTGAGGAGCACCCAGTGAAAAATTAGAATATGTTTTAAATTCTAAATTTAAAGAGGAGGTAACAAGGTCACGAGGTCAAAACCTGACCTGAAGGAAAAGTTTTTTATTTTTGCTTATATAAACCGATGTTGGTATCTTCTATCCAGCGATATCCATACAAATCAGTTTAGATCAGCCACTTTTAAGAGATGAAATTATTTCTGATTCAATGTTTGTGTTAGCTTTGAAAGCTTCAAGACCTCCATCTGGTGACCTCTTTGACCTTTTGACCTGAAAATAGGCCCAATTGTTCTTTTGTATAGAGGGCCTTGAGTAAAAGTTTGGTGGAAATCTGAGGAGTGGGTCATGTTGGACTTTTTCCTACCTGGACGATTTGTCCTGGAATGACTCATCTATATCCCGAGAGTGGCTAACAAAAGAATCGCTACGGGGGTGGGGGGGGTTGAAATCCCTTTACTGTTCGGAAAAGGGCACATTCGATATCTGTGCTGGAATACTATTGGATATGCTTAATTCAAGTGAAAATATAGGTTATCACTACCTCACCACTGTGCATCCGGGTTCTTGTGGAAAACCCTTGACGACGCCCTGGATGCCGGACAAAGATAGGTATATAAACGATTCATATCAAGCCCATTGAGGCAATTCAAAAGCTCTTTGCTATTTGTTGCACTTAGCTAGAATGATTTCATCTTCGTTTCTTCTCCACGACTAGACTAACCTCCACGCGTCGTGATCAACACTCTGTGGAATGCAGAACTGCAACGCGGTGGTTCAAGCTCAGAACTGTAGCGAAAACAAAATGGCACGGTTCTACCCACGTGTTAGTTGTAGTAAAAAATACCTTCTTATATCATAGAAACACACTCAAAAGAAAATAAGAGGAATGAAAACATTACTTTAGTGTAGTTAAATTAGCAAATGTCTCGTTTTAATCTATTGGCAGAATTGTTTCACCACAGGAGAGTAAGACTATTCTTGAGGCAGTTTGCGAGTTCCATAGAAATACTCTGCAGAATGCATGTACTTATAAATTTACCCCTTTGCATTTTCAGCACGAATGGAACTGTCCCGTGCTAAAATAGCACAGAGATTAAATTACCACACGCTTGTAATGTTACACTTTTTAATGCTGAAATTAAGGCAGTTATCAGAATAGATTTACTAAAAATTCTAGACAAATGCTTACAAATTGGGTACATACTTTTAGGACTAGACAGATTGGAATTCTACGCTCGGGGTGTTGTTTTTCAGTGTATAGTTTACGTATGCTCACACCACAATAATAAATAAATAGGTTGAGCACTTCACACCGCCACGCCAGCAACCAGTCTGACGCGCTTTGCCTACACCGTGTCCCGCCTAATCCACGAACGAGCGCCCACAACTCACCACTGGCCACGTATGGAATGAGAGCATCGTCATCATCATCATCATAGTTGGAGTTTAGGGGCGCGCCGACATCATAGGTCATATGGCGCCCATGAGAGCATCATGCAATCCCACGGTTCTGGCTGGGACGTGGGCTTCTGGACGGAAATGGAACACGATGTTCGATTGGTTGTAGGCTATCTCTAGCGTTAGGATTAGTTGGGGCTGCTTTGCCGGGATTTCCCGTAACTACGCACTTTGTTTCGTTTTTGCACGATGGAGTAGATAGCTACTGGTGGAATTATGTTGACACAATTTTGGACTGTCAATTTGGGACGAGCAATAGAACAAAATCATTATTATTAGGCGGTGTCTTCTTGTTTTCGTTAGGCGAGTTTGCGTTTGTTCAATTTTGAGGCATCTCTTGTCTATCAGAAGCCGTTTCACTGGGGGGGCAATTTCCGGGCACTGGGGGGCATTTCGGCCGACTGGGGGGCAAATGCCCCCCAGTTAACATGTTAAAAAATGGCCTGTCCAAAACAGTCGTGTTTTGGCTACTTTCATGGCATTTTGGTGATTATTTTTCTTTTTTTCGGTTTTTATCGAGTTTTTCTTCTCCGTCAATGATTTATTTGCATTTTTATTGAACCAAAGATGCCCAAAAAATGATATAAACAAAGATATTTGAAGTTTGTTAGGTTACGTTAAAAAGTGCCCTTTTCTCCCGGGGTGCCCTCAAAGTTGGTGTGCCCCCCCCCATACCAAAGCTGTGGCTGCGCCCCTGTTTTTAAGTGTGGGTGATTTAAACTGTAGGCATATTTATCCCCCTTATAGGGCATTTTGTGGCCTATTTGAACTGTGGGTAAAATATATGTGGGCGATTTAAGTCAGGGCAATTTTGGTGTGGACGATTTTGACTGTGGGTGATTTGAGCCGTAGTTGAATTAAACTGCGGGCGTTTCGTTTGTGGGCGATTTGAGGTCTCCCCGCCTCAAATCCTCTATTAATTTCAGATGGCGCTAGTCTTCTTTCGCGCCGGGACGGTTCTGGTCTTCAAAAAAGCACGAGGCGACGCACGGCGAGTTTTGTTGTACAGGTAAAGTATTTAGAAACAACCTGTGTCGATTGAAAATGTGGGGAGGATGGCGGTGAGTGATAATTGAAGTATTGGAACAAATTTGGTGGAAAAGGACCAGTAACAATTACTCAATCCCTCAAAGTCTATCGAGTACTTTTAGTATGCTTACCAGTGTGCAAAGTACCTATGCAATTTTTGACGAGATCTCGTCGGTGCGAGTGCCCTTGGGCATTGGAGAGAGGAGCAAGTGGTGCGAATTTTATTAACCTGGTGCGAATTTTGGAGAGTGGTGCAAGGAAGTTGACACTGAAGACCAAACAAATGATGTCTGAATGGTTATAAAGACACTGGAGAGGGTCTTATAAAAAGTCCTTAACTAACTAATAGGAGAGGTAGCATTGCATTGTGTGGGTAGGAATGGGTGCGTTTTTCTCCTTGGTATAGTGGCAGATTGGTGAGAATTTTTGTGGTGGGCCATGCAAGAATTTTAGATGGCTGGTGTGACTCATCTGGCCTGCTGCCATACTTTGCAGGCTTGAACTTGAGGGATACAGACTTAATGAGGCTCTAGGCCTGTAGGTGTCCAGTCTTAATGTGCTTGTGTACATGTGGTTTCACTACTTAATCTGTGTCTGGTATAGTATACCCAGAGCCTCCCAGTGTTTGTCAAGCCTGGTCTTGAATGTGTTGACAGTGGGTGCAGTGACAACATGACTGGGGAGACCATTCCAGTCGTTAACAGCTCTGATCCTGAATGCATTGCGACGGATACGAGACACGGCACAAGGTTAAACCAGTTTGTATTTGTGTCTCGTTGTCCGCAAGTTAGTGTCTCACTGGAAGAAGCGTTCAGGGGCGAGATCGATGTCACCGTGAAATATCTGGATTATGCGGATCATGTCCCCCTGTTGCCTTTTGTAGTATGGAGAGGGAAGTTGAAGATCTTGCAGCATCTCACTGTACCACTTGTGCCTTATTTCAGGGATCATTCGTGTGGCACGCCATTGCACTCTCTCGACCTTTTTCTGGTCTTCTCAGTTGAAAGGCCCCCAGAGCAAGTTCCCATATTTGAGGTGTGGTCTCACAAGAGTTTTGAAGGGAATCCGAAGCGACACCAGGTTGTTTGCACGAAATGATCTACAGACCAATGCCAGGATTTGGGAACCCTTTGCCACCGCAGATGCAGCCTGAGCACGAAACTTCATGTCTGCATTGTTGGAAAGCTTTCGGACTCAGACAAAGAATACCTTGCTGGCAGAGTTTATTCCTTAGAAATGAAGAAATAATAGGAGAGCAGTCTGAAAGAAGAGCGCTGTAATCAGACATGCAGCAAGCCATCAATAAGCGCTGACTGGCATACACAAAGGCACATGCTAGCAGGCATAACATGCTTACATGCAGGGGTCCTGGCCGACATGCGATGAAGGCGACGGACAAGCTCATGCAACGCCGCATCACAACATCACTTCCCCCAAAAAGAGACCAGAGGCTCAAAGCTAACTATGGCACATAATCTCTGAGGTGAGCTGGTGGTCGCCTATTTCGGGGCGGGTTCCGCCTTCCCTCCAACCTTGGAGTCATCAGCTCGGTTCCAACACCAGCAACTTCATCGGGAACACCATAACGCGGCAACTGACAGGTCACTGGAACGTGTAAGGTGTCCGGCACAGCACCACACACGGGTGGGGGCGACGGCTGCAGCACAGCAGCTTGACTGCACGCGCCGCCGTGCCCGCTCGGATCTACGGGTGCGCCTGTCGGTACACACACAGCACGGGGTGTCACCCCCTCTGTAGCACACTTTTTACAGCGATTCAAATGCACTACTTTGTCTTTGTTACTCATCCTCAACAAAACATTTGCATCACGTCGGGACAGAACAAGAAAAGGGCCATCATACATCGGGTCTAGGGAGGAATGTCGCACTTCTCTTCGGAGGTACACGTAATCTCCGGGACGCACATCGCTATCCTTCTTACCCTGGTCATAGTGTTGTTTTGATTTGACATGAGCCCTGGCGGTGTTTTGGAAGGCCTGCTTGTGGATACTACCGAGACTGTGACGTGTCTCCTCGATGTGTGCTCTGGGACTAACTCCCAACTCGGACGCCTCATCTGCCTCATGCACGCTCACCTCCGGAAGCGCACGCAACTTTCCACCGTACATCAGTTCATTAGGCTGAAATCCGATAGAAGAGTTAGGCAATGAATTATATATACAACGGACCTCGCTGAGAACGGATGGCCACTGTGTTTGTTCCATCTGACGTTGTTGCAGTTTGCATCTGATCAGCTGTTTGATAGATTGAATGGTACGTTCAGCCAACCCATCACCCTCTGGATGGTACGGTGACGAGCGCCTCTTCTCAATTCCCAGACTTTCACAAAGGCGATTCATCAGCTGACCGTCCATGTTATGGGCCTGGTCTGTAATGATTCGAAGCGGAGGTCCGTGTCTGTAGATCCACTCGGACCTAACAGCTTCACATACTGTCTCAGCACACTGATCTTTAAGAGCAACAAGTTCCACATACCTCGAGAAGACATCCACAATGACGACAAAGTGTCTGTATCCACCCTGCGACCATGGCAGTGTGGCTATATCCATGGCTATCGTACTGCGTGGAGTAGTGTCGCCCGTATCAAATGACTGTAAAGTCTCCTTTGGAGCATATGACCTCTTATTTCTCTGACAGACCTCACACGCTGCACAAAGAGTCTGGACGTAGGAGTACATCCCGACCCAGAAGTACCTGTCCCGAATACATTTGTAAGTTTTGTCAACACCCGCATGATGGATCGCATGTTCTCGCTCGAATACGGCACGCCTCATTGAGCAAGGCACGACGATCTGCGACTTGCGCATGAGCAGACCTTTCTCCAGTCTCATACCACCATAGGATTTGTACCTTCCTCTTTTTACTTTTCCGCCTGCCTGCAACTGCCGGACAGCGTACATAACATTCGTATCATCCTGCTGAGCCAGCCTTATCTCGTCCAAGAAAGTGGGGACTTCATCAACAGTATATACATGTCTCTCAAAGAACTCATTCTCATCATTCACACCAGAATCCACCTCAGATTCCAGCCTGCTCAGAAAATCAGGGGCAGCATGCTTTGTGCCTTTTCTGTAAATGACAGTGTAGTTGAGATTCTCCAACTCAGCAATCCACCTGGCGAACTTCCGACGGGGGTCCTGTTGGCGTCTGAGCCAGGTTAACGGGTTATGATCACTGACAAGAATGACATGGGGTGCTGCGTTCATGTAAACACTCCACTTTCGG
The DNA here is from genome assembly GCA_034440635.1 of Lepas anatifera. NCBI lineage: Eukaryota > Metazoa > Arthropoda > Thecostraca > Lepadidae > Lepas > Lepas anatifera. The sequence goes on from JAOTON010000264.1 coordinate 35,651, forward strand.
GTTGCGGAAATGAGAGCCCAGCACTCTATCTCAGAGGCTGAGTAATTCTGCTGAGTTGGAGTGAGCCCTGAGGAGTAATAAGCCAACGGCCTTAATCGACCCTCTGTGTCTTCCTGGGAGAGAATAGCACCTACTCCCGAGCAAGAGCCATCCACCTCGACGAAGAAAGGCTTGTTCCACTGCGGGAAAGCGAGTACCATGTCTGATGACAAAATATCGCGCAACTTAACGAAGCTGCGCTCACATTCGACCGACCAATGCCAGCTGACACTCGCCCTGGTTAGCCCGTATAGTGGAGCAGCCACCTCAGCCATTCGTGGAATGAACGGTCTGTAGTAATTGACCATGCCCAGGAACCTCAGAAGCTCCTTCTTACATGTTGGTCTCGGGCAACTCTTGATTGCCCTCAGGTTCTCTGACAGTGGTGAACAGCCATCAGGGGAAACCTCATGCCCGAGGAACGGGCCTCTATCATACCCGAAACGACATTTATCCGGTCTCAGCTGCATGTTGGCAGACTGAAACCTGCCCAGTGCCTGCTCCAGATCCATGAGGTGCTCCTCAAAGTTGTCTGAAAAACAACAGACATCATCAATGTATGCCACAACGTTCTTCGCCCCCTTGAGCACCGAGTCTATGGCTCGTTGATAGGTACTCTGACTGTTACAGAGCCCGAAAGCCATCACGTTCATTTCGTATTGGCCTCTGGGAACTGAGAACGCCGTCTTCTGGCGGTCTACCTCCTCCATCTCTATACTCCAGTAGGCACTGGCACAGTCCAGGAATGAATACAGTTTGCTCCCATGCATTCTATCGAACAAATCTTTGGCGTTGGGGAGGGGATAGGCGTCTTTCTCTGTAACTGAGTTTAGCGAACGATAGTCAATGACGAAACGTTGGGATCCATCACGTTTCTTTACGAGGATCACACCACTGCTCCATGGAGATTCGGATGGTCTGCATATGCCATTAGAGAGCATCTCCTCTACTTGTCTGTTGACTTCCCTCTCGCTATCTGGTGACATCCTCCGCATCTTTTGTTTCACAGGCTTTGCATCATTGGTCACAATCCTGTGTGTACCCTTATTGCAAATGGAAGGTTTCTTTGGGTTCTTGGCCCAGACAGAGTCATACTTTAGGAGCAGACTGTGCAATCTCTGTCTTTGCTCTGGTTGAAGGGCTGGGTTAACATCAAATTTCAGGTTCTCAGCCACACTCTGTTCAACCCGTGCCACATCCACTCTGCCCCCTACCTTCCCCCCACTGAGCATTACATTTGTGGTGTACCACTTGTCGCCAAGGCGTATCCTATGCCCTTCCCAATCAAACTCTACCGAAGGGAACAGTGACAAAAATGAGCGTCCTAGAAGCACCGTATCGTCATAGGCATCTAGCACTGTGAATGTGTGTGCCATAGAACAACCACCAGCCAACTCAACAGTTAACTCAGCATGGCCAAACACAGGTATCCTGACATCCCCAACACCAACAACATGTCCCTTAGTCTGACGCTTGATCGTTTTAAGTAAGCCTAGCTTCAGTAAAGAACCCTTATCCACAACGCTTGGGCCAGCACCTGAGTCTATCATGGCACTGGTTTCTTGACCATCAAGATGCAGGGTGAGAAGCACAGCATTTTCATCAACAAACTTACACACATCATTGTTCTCTACATTACCCACTTTGGTGACGTTGCAGTGGGTGAGGTTATGCCCCTTGGCACCACAGCGTGGACACCTCTTGTCAGGACAGGTCCTCATCATGTGCCCTCCACCGCAGATAAAGCACCTTCCCTTGAAGTTGGACGTAGTCTGGCGAAGGGATGATTGTTTCCCATTCCTGTTGAAGTGGGCGACCCGAGCCACATTGCCCTCAGCAGGCAGATTTGTTTCAACCATGCTATCTTGCTGTACTACATGGTCTCCTAGCTGACGAGTGGCAGCACTGTTGCAGCTGCCAGAAGCTGGTGAAGAGCATCTCATCACTCGAGGAAACATGGATTCCCCAGACACTTCCTGAAGCTTGTATCCCACATCAAGAGGAACACCACGCTCTACCATCCAAGACTTGACTTTGACCATGAATGCTCTTGCTGTTTCATCTGTCACAGCATTGTCAGCCAGCCAGGACTTGGCCCTGCTTTGCACTTCCTTGGGTAATTGAGAGCACATGATGGAACACACAAAGTCTATCTTAGCTTCAGCCTGACGGGCCATGCGCTTCAGTTCGTAGAAAAAATCGTCAATCTGCACTCCTGGAAGCCAGTTGCATCTGCAGAGACCTTGCATGGCAGCATACTTGTCCACTGGAGGATCCAATGTCTTCAGGCTCTCAAATGCTGCATCCAACTTAGTTTCCTTGTTTACCAGTTCGCGGACTAACTCCACTTCTGCAGGCCTCCTCTTTAAGTACGCCGGGAGTAATCCAATAACGAACTTCTCCCCTCCTTCAGTCAACAGACATGAAGCCACTGCAGCTTTAAATGCTGGCTCCCAGTCTTCAATACGATCTCCATCAAGAAGAGGAGGAATTGCTAGTTGCAAAAACTGCTGAGAGTGTGACATGGCCCCAGATTTGATTATTTCTTCATTTATGTTGGAAAGCTTTCGGACTCAGACAAAGAATACCTTGCTGGCAGAGTTTATTCCTTAGAAATGAAGAAATAATAGGAGAGCAGTCTGAAAGAAGAGCGCTGTAATCAGACATGCAGCAAGCCATCAATAAGCGCTGACTGGCATACACAAAGGCACATGCTAGCAGGCATAACATGCTTACATGCAGGGGTCCTGGCCGACATGCGATGAAGGCGACGGACAAGCTCATGCAACGCCGCATCACAACAGCATCGATAATTACTCCTAGGTCTCTTTCCTGGGCAGAATGGGCAAGCAGACTATCTCTCATTGTGTATGTGTGCTGCTTATTGGTTCCAAGACGGAGTACAGTATACTTTCCCTTATTAAAAGACAACTGCCAGGTGTCAGATCAGGTAACAGCATGATCCAGGTCTGCCTGAAGAATCCGTGAAGAAATGGTCGAGCTAAGTGGAGCGTATAGCATCCGCATTGTGAACGATTGGAACTCTCTTCCTTCACATGTAGTGGAAGCCCGTACGCTCAACCAATTTAAGGCAAGACTTGCTACCAACTGGACCCACCTAATGTATGACTGTCCTGACTGACCTGTATTTGCTCATGGGTTGAGCTTCATAACCCATGGTCCTCCCACTCAGGCACCCGCCTGAGTAAGACCAAGCAAAGACTTACATTGAAACCGAGCTTGCCAGAGAACGGAGCCAGCAGGCCCTTGAGCCTCCAAAATTCCGACATCCTTAGGTAAGGTAAGGTAAGGTATAGCTTTGTATCGTCCGTGAGCTCCTTTGGAGTCGTGTGGAACACATCTGGCAGATCGTTCACATACGCCACAAACAGTAGGGGGCCCAGCACGGATCCCTGGGGTACACCGCTCGCCCCAGGAACCCAATCTGATTCACATCCATGCACCACTACTCGCTGCTCTCTATCTCTCGAGAAGTCCCTTATCCAGGCAAGTATTTTTCCTGAGATGCCATAACCTTTTAGTTTGCAGAGCAGTCTTTCATGAGGCACAGAGTCCAAGGCTTTCTGAAAATCTAGATATACCGCATCAACTGGCTGCCCTGCCTCGATGCTCCTACTCCAATCATCAACAGCCTCTAAAAGTTGGAGAGTCGCATGAGCGGCGGGGGCGAAAGCCATTTTGAGCAGCAGAAAGCAGGTGATTCTGTAATAGATGCTGCATCACCTGGTCACGGATGAGACTCTCCAGTACTTTACAGGGGATGCAAGTTATGCTAACGGGCCGGTAATTGCTAGCGCTCTGGCGGTCGCCTTTCTTAAATATTGTCACCACCGACCCTCTCTTCCATGTGTGCGGAAGCAGTCCTTCGTCAAGGGTTCTCCCATACAGAGTTGACAGTGGTGCAGCAAGGACATCAGCAGCCTCGTACAGGACTCCAGGATGTAAGTTGTCAGGACCTTGTTTTTTTATAAATTTTGTTGTTGGTTGTTTCTAGTTGAAGTTGTTTCTAATACGGCTGCTGGAGTCGGAGTCTCACTAAAGTCATCAAGGGACTTGTCACGGAGACCCCGACCCCACCACCCGAACGAGCAACTCCCTCAATGGAGGGTCAATTTAGAAGCCAAAGTTTAACGTCCCACAAAGCACAGGGACGGCCGCCCCGCTCAGGTCACCCTCTCATCAGTCAGTTGCCAGCCGACCTGTACATCAGGTAAACTATTGAGCGCCGGAGCGTCTCAGGGGAACCGATCCCAAGCCTGGACATGCACTGCCACTGCATGCTTCTGAGCAGCGGGCCGGAGCCCAATGCTCTACCAACTGAGCTACCGGGGCGGCAAGCTAGCCACCAGCAACCAGCTGGTGAGCTTGCCAGCGCAGCAAGCTCACCAGCTGGTTGCTGGTGAGCTGGCGGTTTTGAGACAACGGAGTTTCTGGTGAACGTTTTCGGGAGTGATGACAAAGTCCACCAGATGTTCGCCTACACAGCAATTTGCGAAATCTGCAACAGCTGCAGTGTCCTCTGGTGAAAACAGAAGCAAAAACTTGTTTAACAATGTTGCTTTCACGGGAGCACTGCACTGAACGACTCCGTTCGCATCCTTCAAATCGCTGACACGGGACCTAGCCTTCACTCGAGAGTTGACATGTCTCCAAAATGGCTTGATTGACTGCTTAATACTGCCTATTGTCTTATTTTCGTGCTCAAGCAGCAGTCGCCTCGTTAGGGCACAAAGTCAATTGTTAAGCATGGCATAGCAAGCGTGGTTCAGCATGTGCTGCATCTCGTCCTGTGTGTGTCGGTATATATTCCAGGCAGATTGTTTCTTTTTCTCAGCTTGAGAACCTCACGTGTTACATAAATGCTTTTCTGTTGCCTTCCCGATGTACGATTGGGGATGCACATGAAAGTGGCAGTCTCTATAGCATGAGTAAAGTAGGAGAAAGCTTCATCAATAGGCAAGGTATGAATACTGTGCCAGTCCGTGGACGATAACATGAGCCTGAGACCCTCAAAATCAGCTCGCAGGAAATTTGGTTTACTTGGTTTGACCACTGGCAATGGAGTGTAACACCATAGACTGAAGCACAGTGTCAAATGGTCGCTTTTGCCAAGCCCCGGCAAGTAATCCATATTTGTGACTGAATGTGATTTGTTGCTGATCACTAGATCAAGTAGATTCGGAGATTCACCAACCCTGTATCTAGTGGGGTGCTGGACATGTTGAAAGAGAAAGCTGTCTTGCAAAAGTTGAATGAAGTTGTGAGAATGTGGGGCAGTTGACATACACAAATTCCAATCAATTTGGGGCAGGTTAAAGTCCCCAGCGATCAAGAGGTGAGTATGGATACCTGAGCACACAGATCGAAACAGGCCACAGAGAGAGTCGAGGGACTGTGGTGCAGACACCGATGGACTCCGATAGACACAACCAATCATTACACTGTCACCATTTTTTAGCCTCAGTGTCACCCAGACATGTTCGACATTAGGAAAACCCTCCACTTTGAATTCGGAACCAGCCAAATGCTCTCTGATAAAAATGCACACTCCCTGTGTACCTGAGGCACGTAAGTGAGACTGTGGGGTATCAAAATTAATGAAAGATAAATATCCCGAAACTGATTTAAGAGCGAGCGAAATAGGAAGGGTTTGAGCCTTGGGAATGATCTCAGTGAGAAGGATTATGTCTGGCTCGCTACCAGCAATAGCTACACACAACTCATCACGTTTGTTCAGAAACTGATCTGTGTTGGTGTACATGACGTTTAACTTGTGATCACAAGTTGGATGTAGTCAATTTGAATGTTGGTGTGGATGACTGGGCATGGATACCCCAGCAGAGGAAGGTGAATTTCTGGAGGCAGTAGCGCCCTCCACCTCTACCGCAACAGAGTCGGGTACCTCCATTGGCAGAGGGTATGTAGCCTCTGAGGCTGATAATGCAGTCCTTGCACTGTCTACACTCTCTGTAAGCATCGTCACCGCTGGCGGATTTTGTTCAACTTCGGACGTGCTGCTGTTGGGCTGGGAATCTTGAACAGCTGATCCAGCATGATCCCTCACAGTACCCGGTTGGGCCTGGACACCACAACTGGAATTCTCTACGGGCAGTTCTGAGCTGTTTTGGTGTCGTGAAGAATCACTGAACTCTGTTCCCTGCCCCCTGATGTGTGTCCTCGGAGGCTGCACTGGTCCCTGTTCAGTTACTTTCCTAGCTACAATCTTCCCACGCACTATAGTCAGGTCAGTCTCTCCAGCAGCCCTTTTACTAGTTAATTCTGTACGCAACTTACGACGCTCCTCCCTCTCTCTAAATGTGAGATCAGGACTTAGGTAGATGTTTGACCACTTAAGTGTTCTTCTTAAGCTGTGGAGCCAGCCTAAGAAGCTCATACTTGGATTGTTCAGAGTCCAGAGTGACAATGAGGAGGCGAGGCTTGCTAACAGAGACCGCACCTGGGCGGAAAGACTTTGAAACCTTGACATTCAGGCTGAAGGTCTCCCGGACCATGTCCACAAAGGCAGCACGGTCTGCCTGGGGTCTTGAACCATGTGCTTCACTAGACTGCTCTGGCAAGTTGTGAACAACAAGATTACACTTTCGTTTGTCACGGTCAAGGAAGTCGTCAAACCCTGGACATTGTATGTGTGTCCTTGTTTGCAGATGTGCTATTGGCCAGTGATGCTGATTTAACCTGTTGGTTGATGGTCTTGACTTTCTCACAGTTACCCTGAAAAATCTCTTCATATGAGCTTTTTTGTTCCTTATGCTCCTTAGACCATTTCGTCAGGAGCCCTGTGTTGTCAAGCATGACCTTGTGCTGTTCTTTGATGTTCTGTACCATGCCATCTATTTTTGCCACTACATTGGACTGAAAGTCAACAAGTATTTCCCCAATAGTGTGCAGACTGGATGACTTGTGATTCGTTTTCCATGCAAGCCCTCAGATTGGAACTGTGCTGAAAGCTTTGAAAACACCCTGAATGCATAACAAAGAACAAAAAGAGAATACATATGATAGTTCTTTTCAAATTCAAGCTAACCCACCCTCCACTCACCTGGTTTACTCACCTGGTTGGTTCCCTTGCGTCACAACTGTCAGGCTAAGCAGGGAATGACATGAATGGATAAAGGCAGGGGCGCAGCCAGAGCTTTCGTATGGGGGGGCACACCAACTTTGAGGGGCACCCCGGGGAAAAAGGGCACTTTTTAACGTAACCTAAACAACTTACTATATCTTTGTTTATATCATTTTTTGGGCATATTTGGTTCAATAAAAATGCGAATAAATCATTGACGGAGAAGGAAAACTCGATTAAAACCGAAAAAAGGAAAAACATATCACGAAAATGTCATGGAAGTAGCCAAAACACGACTGTTTTGGATAGATTTAAGGAAAAATCAGCCAACTCATGCAAGTATTTAACATCAGGGAAATCAGCGGAGCATGTGATATCTGTTACAATATGCAGGTTAAGGCATATTGGAGTCGAAAATTCATTTATTATGGCCACTGGTTTTGTCGTGACGAGTGAGCCCTGGCTGAACCCGGCTTAAGTTCCTTGCCTCCCACAATCGCCGTGGGACGAGGAGTGGCATAGTGTCTTTGGAAGAACACATTTTTGCTGCCGAAAAAATTGGGAGATACCTTTTGAACGCGTTTATTAAGTTCAATATTCTCAAGGATCGGTCCCAGTTAAGAGTAAATAAAAGGTGAACAGGCCAGTGGTTTGGATGGGGATGGTTTGGCAGGGCTGAAAATTGTGAAAACTAGTTCTTCATTTAAATTAATTAATAAGTAGAAATCCTGGTTAAGGGGACTGTGCTCTGAGCTCAGGAGCACATGCCTTGTTATCATCCCTTCCCAGAATCCACCAGTATAATAAGCAATTTATATAACCAGGGGTGCCTAGGTATCACAATCCGTTTTCGAGATTTCTCATTCCTCGTTAGCTCCGTTTTACAAGGGGAGTTTCCATTGTGTTCTTATTCCCCATCTATTCAAGACCAGCTCTGGGGCCCCCAAGTGTGGATCAGAGGCCTCCAGAGCAGCTTCCCCCCATTCCCCAGTTTTGCCTCCAGGGACTAGACTAGCTCAGTGACCCCGCCCCAAGATGATAGGAGTTGGCCTTGTGTTCTTATTATATGTCTATTCAAGACCACCTCAGGGCCCCCTGATGTAGATCAGGGCCACAGAGCAGCTCATACTTCACCCAGGGACTAGACTAGCTCATTGGTCCCAGAGATGAGGTCATCAGACTAGCTCATTGGTCCCAGAGATGAGGTCATCAGACTAGCTCACTGGGCCACAGATAGGCTCATAGGGCCTTAAACCAGTTCAAGAAGCCCCAGAACAGTTTAAGGCGCCAGATCACCTCAGGGGGCCTCAAGCCAACATTAGGGGCTCTCACAAGCTCAGCGCCCAGACCAACTCAGGGTACCCGCAGAACCTAGATCCACTCTTGGGCCCCAGATCAGCTCTTGGGGCCCCAGATCAGTTCAGGGGCCTCAAGTCAGGTCAGGGGGCAAGATCAAGTCAGGGCCACTAAATCAGCTCAGGGATCCCTCACCACCTCGGGACCCAATCAGTTCAAAGGCCCCAGAGCTGCTCAGGGGACACCAGACCGGCCCATAGGGCACCAGATCAGCTTCGGGGACAAACAATCAGATCAGTGGTCCCCGACAAGCTCGGGAATACCAGATCAAGTCAGGAGGCACTTAATCAGCTCAGGAGCCCCATACCATCTCAGGGGCCCTCATCAGCTTCTGTGGGCCCAGCTCAGCTCAGGGCTTTAGAGCTGCCCATGAAATCACGTAAGGAGGCTCAGATCAGCTTAAAGGGCACCAGATTACTCAGGGGGCATCAGATGGGCTCAGGAGGCACCAGATCGACTCAGGGGCATTAGTGCAGCTCAGGTGGCACCAGATCGATCTGCTCGGGGGCCAGATCAGCTCTCAGCCCCCCCAGACTATGGCAGGAGCTTAAATCAGCTCAGGGAGCAACATAACAGCTCAGGGGACGCAAGGTGGGCTCAGGGCCCACCAAACCAGCTCAGGGAGGCACCAGGCCATCTAAGGAGACATCAATAATCAGCTGAGGGGGCACCTAATCAGCTGAAGAGGCACCATATTGACTTAGGAGACAGAATCAACTTGGGGAGGCATGAGATCAGCTCGGGGGCCCAAATCAGCTCAAGGGGCACTAAATCAGCAAATAGGGCACCAAGCAAGCTCGGAGGGATTATACTAACTCAGAGGGCATTATATAGGTTCAGGAGGCACAATTATTTGCTCAGTGGGGCATTCGATTGACTCAGGGGCACCAGATCAGCTTAGAGGGCAAGTAATCAGCTCAAGGGGCCAAGACCAGCTGAGAGGCCACGAGATGAGCTCAAGGAGCACCAGATTAGCTTCACCCGTACGATTATTGGCGACGATGAGGCATTAGGTGGACACATTCTAGGTGCCCATACTCTTCCCGGGTGCTTGGAAAGGCGACAGAATGCCCTAGCTGACCGAAAAAGGTATTAAGTTGTCCAACAATAGTTGAAATCGCTAAATGCAGTCTAGTTCCATCTAGGTTCAACGACGTAGGGCACTAAATTTCGAGCGGCACGGCCCAAAGGGGGTAAACCACCTGGAAATCAAAAGGGCACCCGGCACCGATGGGGGCACGTGCCACCTGTGCCCCCCTGGACAGTAGATAAACTCCGGGAGGCATTAAATAAGTTCAGGGGCCCGGATCAGCTCAAGGGGCACTAAAACAGCTAATAGGGCACCAGGCAAGCTCGGAGGCATCAGACTAACTTAAAGAGCATTATATAGGTTCAGAAGGCACAATTATTTTCTCAGGGGGGGGCACCAGATTGACTACAAGGGCATCAGATCAGCTCAGAAGGCACATGATCAGCTCCAGGTGGCACCAGATGAGCTCCCCCCGTACGATTATTAGCGACGATGAGGCATTATCTGGAAACTGATTACGTACCTATACTCTTCCCGGGTGCTTGGAAAGGCAACAGAATGCTTTAGCTGACCAAAACGGCACTTAATTGTCATACAATAGTTCAAATCGCTAAATGCAGTCTAGTTCCATCTGTGTTCAATGGCGTAGGGCACTAAATTTCGAGCGGCACAGCCCAAAGGGGGTACACCACCTGGCAATCAAAAGGGCACCCGGCACCGATGGGGGCACGTGCCCCCTGTGCCCCCTGGCTGCGGCCCTGGACAGTAGATAAACTACGGGAGACATTAAATAAGTTCAGGGGGCCCGGATCAGCTCAAGGGGCACTAAAACAGCTAATAAGGCACCAGGCAAGCTCGGAGGCATCAGACTAACTTAGAGAGCATTATAATGGAGAGAGAGAGAGCATGAAAAATTAGAGAGCATTACATAGGTTCAGAAGGCACAATTATTTTCTCAGGGGGGGACACCAGGTTGACTACGAGGGCATCAGATCAGCTCAGAGGGCACATGATCAGCTCAAAGGGCCAAGACCAGCGCTCAGGGGGCACCAGATGAGCTCAAGGGGCACCAGATTAGGTCCGCTCGTACGATTATTGGCGATGATGAGGCATTATCTGGAAACGGATTACGTCCCTATACTCTTCCCGGGTGCTTGGAAAGGCGACAGAATGCCCTAACTGACCAAAAAGGCACTTAATTGTCAAACAATAGCTTACATCGCTAAATGCAGTCTAGTTCCATCTGGGCTCAACGGCGTAGGGCACTAAATTTCGAGCGGCACGGCCCAAAGAGGGCACACCACCTGGCAATCAAAAGGGCACCCCGTCACCGATGGGGGGGCACGTGCCCCTGTACCCCCCTGGCTGCGCCCCTGAGACCGCTATGGCCAGCAGAACTTTTTGAGCCACGGGGCCCACTGCGGGCCGCAGGGTTTTACCTTCCGAGCTAAAACCTTCCGCGCCTTGTCGGACCAGCTGGTCCCTCTTTAACACGCGCCCTGCTGGGGTCCCTGGCATGACGCGCCCCGCTTGGGGGTGTATTTCGCCCCCCCCGTATCTCATTTTCCAGGGAAGATAAATAAAATTACGGACGGCGTTCGAAAGCTCTGACAAGACTAAGAGAAATTATGCGAAGTATTTTTATGTAAGGTCAATATTGAGGTCAGCATAGGTCAAAGAAGGTTAAATAGACTTACAGCAAGGTAGTGTACATTTCCCCCTCTAGATTTTTACTCAGCGGAGTTAGAGCAAATATTCATGCATAATTGGATTTATCTCACCGTGGCAAATCGAATGATGTATGATATGAACTTGCTAGGTCAAGTTGTGAAAATGACCTGACCTCGAGCTAGGTCATGGTCACAGGGTGACCTGGTATGGTCATGTTCCATATCAATCGGCTCCCCGTGACAATATAAGCACAATGGAAGCAAAATGGGAGCTTTATCTCAGTTCAGTGATAAGTTATTGGCAAAACAATCGCTGCATGCTCCTGTGGCCTGACATGACCTTTGAGAGTTCAGATAGTCAAAATTCAACCTTATGGTCAAGGTCGTGGTAAGAACACACGGTTTGAATATTTTCAGCGTTATCTATCCAGTATTTACCGAAAACGAGCCCTTTCTATTTTTCACCATAGACATAATGAGGTGTCCAAAAAATTAACCCCACCTAAGGTCAACAATATCGAAATTCTGAGATAGAAGATTTATAGACCTTAATGACCTCATTATATTGTGAAAGTTTCAAACTGATCGGTTGGCTGATGTTCCTTAGCTTCCGCTTCAAACTCGTGCTTTTAGGTTTTGTGATCGGGTCACTTGACCATGGATAGCTCCTTGGCCTGATATGACCTGACCTAGAAAACAGGGATGCGGAGCCGGAGCCGGTCGGAGCCGACCATTCTGCCCGGAGCCGGAGCCTCCGAAACACTTTTGATCGGAGCCGGAGCCGTCAGAAAGGGCCCGGCTCCTGCTCCCAAAGAGCTCTAAAATTACCAAAAATCAAACGTGAAAAGGTCACATTTTACCTCGGGAGATATCGCATGGAAACACATTTATTTACCTGAAATATTACATTTTCTTAATATGTTATGTATATCGAGATTAGTGAAATATTGCAACTTGGGTGTTCCTTAGACGGTTTCACTCTCGGGCAGGGGATGCGCTCCGGCCATTTAGCATGGGCAGAAATTGGCAACAAATGAAAGCATTGACGGACACTGGCGGATCCATGGGGGGGGTGAAAAAGGCATTTTTCGTCCAAAAAGGCCAACCGCCCAATTTTTGGCGATTTTTGCCTATTTTCTTCAAAAACATGCTTTTCACGTTTACCCCATACCGTCGGCCTGCATCCACCCCTGTTGGCAGACGCAGGGGGAGGCCATTCCGGCCATGCCCCCCCAAAGCCCTGGAAGGGGGCCGGACTATCTTTTGGCCCCCCATAGGCCGAAGAAATTTTTTGAAAAAGGTGTTTACACTAGGTCTGTCGAGCAATAAAATCTTTGCTCCCATCCCCCTCCCCCCTCCCCCCAGGAGAGCTATCATGTACTCGGAGAAGTAGTTTATACTAGGTCTGTCGAGAACCGAAATCGCACGTCCCGCCCCCCCTCCGAAAGGGGGAGAGGCAGATTTGGGTTTGCTCCCCCCAATACTCGGTTCTGCGTCCGGCCTTGATTATGAAAGCGGATGGTTTTTGTTTCTTAAATTATTATCCAAACATTTATCTATCCAAAAACCTAAGTTTCATTGCAACCGTGCCTCAAACCTACCCATCACATACGTTAGAAAATCAACATCCCGAATTTCCCGTCCATTTTGGACGGCGAGTTGACACGCACATGGTTGCAGTGACGTCATCAGCGACGCCGTAGCAACGGCTGTGTAAATAGTGTTGTCATGTTTTGCGATGAAGCTACTGGTTACTGATCTCAGGTCCAAACTAAGAGCAGACATACTGGAGGCAATGTTGCTGCTCCGCTCCAACCGCGATTGGGTGGTGTAGTGAGCGAACCAGCTGCTGGGCACTGGGCAGTAGGGTGGTTGGTTCCGATTTTTCTCGAAAAGGAATTAGGCTATCAGCCTATCTGATGTGTTTTTCGATGTTGAACACTGTAAGCTCATCGAAATTTTTCTTTGCGGGCCGTCCAAGCTTTACTTGATTGTTGTATCTTTAATTTTTATGTGGGTTTGCGGGCATGTCTGACCCATATTTCTGTTTGCCATAACAGTGCAGTGCAATTTGCCATACGAATACACTGCAGTGTAGGTTGGTCCAGTTTTGAGGTTCACTGGCCTTTGTTATCTGGTCAAGACGTTCATCCAGTCGCCATTTTTCATTCGTACAAATACATAATCACTTTGTATCTGATGGACTTGAGAACGTGTCGATCACATTTTGGATATAGGTACATTGCCGGAGCCGGTCGGAGCCGACTATTTTGCCCGGAGCCGGAGCCGTTAGGACACTTGAACCCGGAGCCGGGGCCGGAGTCGGAGCCGAAATCATAACCCCGGACCGGAGCCAGAGCCGTCCAAAGGTCAGATGAGGTAAATTGATCAGGGATAAGGTACTGTAAGTTTCGTTGTTCTGCGTCTCTTTGTTGTTGCGGTATCTGGGGAAAACCAGGAGGGGGGCGAATTTCGCCCCCTGCGGCGCGTGTGTTAAGCGAGAAGGCCATTGTGGCTAGGGGGAACTACTCTGACCACTGGCATTGTGGCCACTGGTCTGCAGCGTCCATTCTGATTATCAAGACCATCTTTAACTACAAAGGCTTTTGAACTAGCTGGACTTACTTCTCCACGGGATTCTCTATCGTCATCAGGGACCTCTCCGGTCAGCTAGAGACCCTACAGAGACATAGCCACAGAGAGGATGTTGGGGCGGCGGCCCCCTGGAGGACACACTGCCCAGCTGCACTATTCTCTGTATCCCGCCGTGGAACTTCATGTTAGACAGGGCACTCTCAAGCTCTCTCTAGTTCTCGATTGTACGATAAGCGGGTATCTTTTGACCATCAGAACTCTCTGAAAGAGGGCCCTCTGAACCACTTCGGCCCCCAGGGTCCTCCCGTCGACAGTAGGACCCGCTCTGGTCAGCTGAGTCCTCTTCAACCGATAAAGCCACCATGGTCAGCAGGGTGCTTTGGGCACCAGGGCCCACTGCGACTTGCAGGGCCAGCAATAGCCAGCAGCGCTATAGCTCACCCCGAGCAGCTCTCCAGGGCTGTCTGAACAGCTCGGCCCTTTTTAACACGCGCATTGACCGGGGGAGAGTACCAGCCCCCGGTCAATGCGCGTAAACAGCACCCTCAGACGTGGTTACCAAGCGGTATGGGTCAGAGCGGTCCTCGTCAGCGCCTCCAAAGGGTCGTATGCGCAAGGAGCGTGGTGAAGCCGTTTCATCTCCAGGTCGCGGGGACACGGGGCTAATGCCGCCGCCGTACCCTCCACCACCCCCGCCTCCACCAACACCCCCGCCACCGCTAAAGCAACAGGCAGGGACCACCTAAGCACAGGCACCCGTGAGGGAAAGCGCAGGCTCTCCTCTCCAAACTTACGTTTCGAGGAAAGAAAATCCCAAGACAGAGAAGAGGAAACAGATTTGGTGTTTCGGGATTCAAAGGGAAAGCGAATTGCGGTACCGAGGGTACAAAAAGAGGTTCTTCAACCAAGGCTGCACTCGGGCTCCACCGAGAGTATCGGAAACGTCCAGCACGTCTGGCAGGATGTGCCGCGCCCATCCCCCGCTAGTGATGGGAGGCATCCGGGGCCGAGAGTCAGAGAGGCCTACATGGATAGGGACACTACTTTCGTGCGTCGCTCTCCGCCTAAGGGTCTCGGATACCCGGAACGAATGGCCAGACCACCAGCAGAGTGGAACACGCCTACAGCCTGGTGTGTATCTGAAATGTTCGACGGCAGGAGCTGGGAGACCTAGTCAGTGTTGGGTGGTTGGTTCGTCATATAGAAGTTGTTGGCTGATCCACTTAGTTTTCATTCTTGATATGTTTTGAATGGTTACTGCTGACTACCACTAATTTTTGCTTTTTTACACTAAGATGGGCGCAAAATGACCTAGCAGTCGAGGCGCCCTAAAACCCCAAACAACAACAACGACCATATGTTTTTAGTCCATATGTAGAAATTACAGCTCTTCATTTATTACTAACGACAGCCTTTTATAAGTTACCAACGAAGTCAAGTGCTTTAGGGTCGGATTAAATTAAAAAAATTAGGCGCGTTATATAGCCACAGGAGCTGAGGCGCCCTAAAACCCCGACACGCACACGATTGACAGCTATTCGCATTTCAACATCTGCTGTGTTGGTTTACATGTGAATATTGACTGCTAGGTTAGATGGTGACCTTGAACTGACCTAAGGTCGGATCATTTTTATGTTTTGACCTCGTATAGTCATATCATACATTATTCGACTGGCCGTAACGAGGTGCAGAAACGAAATGGTGCTTAAAAATGACTATAACTGAAATCTATCAGATGCCAGCACCCAGAAACTCTTCCCTAACATGCCACCTTCTTGACCTGTCAGAACTTCAATATTGACTTGACCCAGAAGTGACCAATGCATTCTCGTCATGGATTTTTATGGGCCATCCACCCGCGATCGCTTTTTTCGCTATCCCGCATAGGAGCCATGCCCGAGGGGGTGTTTGGAACCCCCCCCACCAGGTCCATTGGCATCATCGAAGGTGGCTCGGAGGCCCACCGGCCACCGTGGTTATAACTCAACTCCCTTTGTAGCCAGCAAGGCATATTAGGACTATCAGAAGCATATGTAACTATAAGACTCTTTGAAACCAGTTGGACCCACAATTGATCGTATATCCCGTTATCAATGGGAGGGCCCTTTTTAGTCAACTGGAAACCTCGTACATAGATTCGAAGCGTCCTGGTGGCCCTCTGCATCCAGTATGGTTCTCTGTAACTAGTTACAGAGAGCCCGCAGATACCAGCAAAACACTTTGTGACCATTAGGCTCTCTAGAACCAGCAGAGCCCTCTCTGACCAGCTGGGCCCCTAATGGTCAGCTGAGCTCCTTTTTTCCGCCACTAAATACCATTTTAAGCCTTTTTTCGTTCGAAAGGAACCGCTTTGAAGGTGAAAGAAGCTCCTAGAAAAGTTGTTTATTGCCAACCTATATTGTGCCATACATTAGTCTCATCATTGCATTCTGAAATTTTAATTTATTTAACGCCACATCTTGTCATTGAAAAACTGAAAGCAAACCACTTTAATAAGAACTAAACAGCATTTCTGGCGGCGTAACAAAGCACGTACACTGCTGCCTCCTTCACTATCTCGGCCGATACTTCCTTGTCACAGGCATCGTTAATTTGGCACCAACCAGCCTCCGATTGGTTCCAGCAGAATTCAGTGTAAAATTCAGATCTGGGGGCTGCCATGGTGTACTACCGCTCCATACAGGTCAAATACAGGGCTGTTAGATATCTGCGGATGCCCGAGGGCCTTTCAACTGAGGTCCAGGTCGCTAAGGGAAAAAGTGCCCTGAGCGTGGGCTTTGAGCGATGTGCCGCCGCTGTAGGAAAAACGCTTAAGTTGCATAATCACCGTATATGGCAGGCGCCAGGCATCGTACTTAAGTTGTTTTTTTTTAATTGAAGTGTGTCCTCGAATCCTGAATGCATAAAATAGCAAAAACTGAAGATGTATTCGAACACAGTCCTTCCTCAGAATCTTCATGAAATGTGTTGACTGGAGAAGCTCTTGATCATGATGTGAGCTGAGACCTGGAATTTCAGATTTCACCAAACTTCAGAATAATATTTATGCTTTCGCTTTATCATGAATCCGGATTTCAGGATATAAGGTAATGGCCAACTTTTCTACGCATAATTATGCTCATCATTGCAACACCCCGAAATCTATCTATCTTTGAAAAGTTTCTCCCGAAGAGAAAGAAATACTGAAAGAAATACTTAGAAATACTAAAGAAATACAGCCTTTTTTCGCTTTTCGAGCACAATTGGTTCTGAAGCAATTTTGTAGGCACACACATGGCGTGTCATGGCGATATCTGAGGGGTGCTCTGGTTTAAAGCGGACCTCTTTGTACGGGGTGACCAAAAAAAAAACAGTCATCACCAAAAGTCAAATAACGTCCGCACTTTTATTTTGATCATGGCCAAACTTCACCCACATTATGACGGGGGTATTTGGTGCTCCACATCCACCAACTTTCAAGCCTCTGGCTTAAAAAGTCTGATTTTTACTGGCGCTTCAAGATGTGCTCCAAATGAGCCCCCGCCGCTGCAGGCACACTTGGATCCGGCAAGTCTGACAATCAACGCCGAGCGGTATGTCCAGGTGCTAGGCGAGTTTTGGACAGCACTTGTTCGACGGAGAGGGTTCGTCAGGGCCCTCCAGTGGTTCCAACAGGATGACGCCACCCCCCCCACACCTCAAACAAATCACTGGCATGACTACGGCAGCGTTTCCCTAACCGACTGATCAGCCGCAGGTGTAACCCCGAGTGGTCACCGCATTCACCGGACTTGAAACCCCATATTTTTATCTGCGGGGGAACCTGAAGGACAGAGTGTATGAAACTAACCCACAGACCATTCCTGCCCTGAAGGCAGCCATCACAGTAGCCATTAGAGCGATCCCGAAGGGGGAATGCGGGCGGGTCATCGAGAACTTCGCCCGCCGGATCCAAGTGTGCCTGCAGCGGCGGGGGACTCATTTGGAGCACATCTTGAAGCGCCAGTAAAAAAACTGGGTTTTTAAGCCAGAGTCTTGGAAGTTGGTGGATGTTGAGCACATAGCCTTGCCATAATGTGGATGAAGTTTGGTGATGATGGAAATAGCATTGTGGACGTTATTTGACTTTTGGTGATGACTGTTTTTTTTGGGGGGTCACCCTTTTTTAATTGACGCCAAAGCCGCGCTGAACGTTTTTTTTGCTTGCCCAATTTTTTGGGGGCTCTTTTGGCGGAATTTCAAGGGTCTTTGTCCGCCCCTCCCCCCCTGAGCGAAATCCTGGCTACGCCCCTGAGCGACCGAACACCCGGCAGTAAGATCTAGCCTGTCTGATCGAGCTTCCACTGGCATGCGCCGTTCCGTGCTGAACGTGGGCCCAGGGGTAAAGCTTATATGAATTGTGGGCAGTAAGTTTTAGACATGACATACTCGGGTTTTCCATCTCGCACTGTTGCAATTCTCCCTTGAGGTTGTGCTAGCGACAGAATTGCCCGTTCCGGACGACAGGGCGGGGAGCTTCTCTTCTCCGCGCGTAGGGTGCGGCGTAGTTCTCTCATGTGTTCGAATACGGGCATGCATGAGACATCACATTTCACTTGATATAAAAATGCACTTTTTCTGCATAGCCAGCACACCATCACACCCTCAGGCACCGGGAGTCCACTGTGACATGAGACAGCGCTTAACACGCGCGCTGGAGGGGGGCCTCGGAGGCTAGCGACAGAATTCAGATCTGTTTTCCGAGGTGGCCGGAGAACCGCTCGTAGCCGAAACACGATAATCGGCCACATTTAACATAATTTGATAGCGCCTCGATTGGTGAAATAATTTTGTAAATCGTTCGAATTTTTTTACTTAGCTTTCAAAGTCAGACCGTATCTTCAGATCGCCGTAACCGCGCGGTCGGACCAGTTCACTTGCATTGGGGACCGAGTGGTGACGTCATAGCGCCATATAACGGATGATATGTCAAGGTCACTTTACAGAAAGGCAAAGGTCACAGGTCATGGTCATAACAGCACTTTTAAGGTCACTGGCCTCAGTGCTTCCGGTCAAATGGCGTTGCCTGGTCTGACGTATATTATGACATGACGTCATACATAGTTAAGTACTTCAATGCAGAGGTCAAGGTCAAAGGTTATTGGGAAAGGCCAATCTTCATTTCCCGCCAAACAGTTGCTATAGTGCTAGTCATAACGAACATTATAAGTAGTATACCATATTGTGACCTTGTAGGTCAATGATCTTGAATGACCTTGACCCGAAACTGTAATGAAGTTTCTTTGTGACCTTCCCTCTATGGCCTTGGTCCGCCTTTAGACTTTTGCCTCATAATAACGGCATTTCCACTCGGTCCCCAGCATGGCCAAGATTTGATTTTTATGACCTCGTTTGACCTTGGAGATAATGACCTTGGTTGATACAAATCGGTCATGATGTAGTTCACTATAGCCCCCACCCACCCCCCCAAACGGCGTTTTTTTCTACGCCTCTTAGTTTCCGAGATCTTAGGGAGGCCTACCAGGCTCCCCTCCAGTGCGCGTTAGTGCCAGACCCCTCTCCCGTGCGCGTGTTAAGGGCACGGCAGAAAACAGATACTGACAGTACTTTCAGTTCGGCAGGCAGGTCCCCTTGACCCGATATTTCAAATGACCCCGTGATATAACTTATAGTCTGGGGTCGGTTGTTATCACAAAGAAGAAGATGGCCCAATAACAGGGCACTGCATGACTGGTATGACTTAGTGTTACTCTACGGCAGAATGGCTGAGAACGGAGGCGCTGTAACGCTGGTGGGCCAGCTTCTGCGGACGCGGACTGTGCCGCAGATCATCCAGTGGCTGGAAGGCAGCGCCAAACAGGTGCGTCGCCCAGTTTTGTTTCGTCACATTATGATCCATTCGTGCTGCAAGCTGCCCCCAAAAATATGCCGAGAAAATGCGAGTACATGAATTAACGCTGTAAATTATACTAATGTATTTTGAAACATTTGCGTGAATTTAACAGTTTTTATTTCAACTGTTTAAACATATTTCTTTGTTTGAGCCATCAACCATAAAGTAAACGGACTAAGCTACCTTCTGACGTCTGCCATTTGCCTTTTTCAATCACCCGGAAATAGCCTGTCGACTTTATTTGACGATCGTTTTTCCCCAGAAGGCAGAGGGCAGTAATGGAAAGAGCAGTGAACAGCCGTGGGAAGAGTTTCGGCTTCTGCGTCCCCACTTTGGCACCAGCTTCACCGATTTCCTGCTTAAGGACTGCCAACAGTAAGTGTTGTATTACGCACGCCCCTGCCGTAACCTCCAGCCAGCCTTCAGCTGGCCGGTGCCGCCCCAGGGCAATCGCAGCCTGGGCTCGGCCAGTGCCGACCCGTCCGTGCCGCTGTTAACACGGCACCTTTAAATACCGGGACCCTCGGAGGGTGTCATGGCGCTGACGCTCTATGGCCAGCGAAATCAGCAGCTAGCGATATTTGAGATCTGGAACTTATCAAGTACTATAGAAAGTATTTGATAGGCTGCCAGATCAAGTTGAAGCTTCTGTAATGAAGGGAGTGAAGATAATAGCCTTGTTCCAGCTGTCAGCACAGTTTTGTCAGCACCAGTCAGCGGGCCGCGTTGCGCCTACGTCACAGGACTGTAGCCTCTCCCCGGGAACTGGTTCTAGAGGTTTTAGGGGCTGACGGTCTGACTTTAGGGGCTGACGGACGGTTCATCGCACAGCTAGGTCTGCAATGCATTTGAACTGGTGTGACCGCACATAGGCGTCGGAAAAGAGGGGGCAGGGGGCCTGGTCCCCCGCTTTTTGGCCCAACATTTCCTTATCTCAGTCAAAATGGGAAAAACCTGAAATTTGCACAAACAGCCGCCGCAGAAGGCAACGAGGAGTCCAAATTTGAACAGTTTTTGGTCCTATCGTGGAAAGTTTTTTGTCAGCATCAGGTTGAAGTTTGACTGGCCCTCAATTTTTTTCCGGTGGCGATGCTTATGTGACCGCAGATTATGGCTATTTAGGAATATATGTCTGATTTTGTAAGCCTATAGGTCAGTCAGTGCGTAAACATAGGGGAAAAATTTTCAAAGTTCTTTCCAAAATTAACTCGCTCATCGATGTTGTTTTTCTGCCACGAAGGGTTTCCGGCCACCTCGGGTAATTATGCTTAAGCCCTGTCCGACTGCGTGTTAATGCTCATCGCAGTGTTTTAAAGGATGACAATAACTCTCGCTGAGGCTTCGACAGTATATTGGACATGTAGTGGGACAAAATGGTGATATAATAGGAACGATGCTAGAAGTCTGGTGAAAGCCAAATAAAGCAATCGTTAAGTTTTTTCTGCATCGGACCGAAGCAAACATTTCCCACTTGCGAGTTAGAACTATAGCAATACTCTCTCCTTAATGATATCTTTGCGCGATTTTACTCTCCTTGAAGTTAAAGGAAGCAAGCATTTGTCAGCACGTGCAAAAAATATGTATGTATGTGCACCGAGTGCGTAAGTGCGTAGGGTGCAGAAGTGAACACGAGGCTTGGAGCCGGTCATGCCCAAGGCTGGCTGAGGCAAAAGAAGCCCAAAGGAAGAAAGTATCACCTCCTCCCAAGGAGACACCGGCCCCAACGTCCCAAGCCTCTAGAAACAGACCGGCCCCCAACAACTCACCGTATAGGGACGCGCTGGTACGGAACGAGTCCAGAACATCGAACGAAATCCACCCCGATGCTCGTCCGCCACTAAGCCTGGACTCTAGTATCGACAAATGCATGGGCCTCTCGCTGCGCCAGTTCCTAGCGATGGTGATAGAGCTGCTCCCCGCAGGCAGGATAGCGACAGTACAACGAGCTGCACAGACACGAACGATAAGGCGACCCAAACCACGCCGGAACTCCGGGACGCGGCAGTGTGCACGGACCCTAGAGATTTCGAGGCTCCCAGGCCTGAGTTGGCTCCTCAGGAGCACACTGACCAAACCCAAAAAGTTATCACTGGTAAGCGGGCACGAGAGGAATCACCTATACATTCCCCGTCGCCTAAGGGCCCAGTCACACCACCAGTAACGGAGGAACACAGTGCAGTCACTGT